>RCHF01002942.1:0-20689 GCA_003987895.1 Neonothopanus nambi | reverse complement strand
CTAGCCACTCCGTGCCACACTCAAGACTCCGTTTGCTACTACGTCACGGATGCTATCAACAAGACGCACCCTGGGGGCGTATTCACTGGTGACACGCTATTCCTTGGGGGATGCGGCCGTTTTTTCGAAGGTACTGGTGAAGAAATGGACGCCGCACTTACATACCTAGGTACTCTTCCAGACAGTACCTATGTGTACAACGGTCATGAATACACAGCTGGAAATGCTGCGTTCGGAAAGTCGATCGAACCCGAGAACAAGGCTATCGCAAAGCTCGAGGACCTGGCAAGAAGTGAAATGGTCACCACTGGGCGCACCACTATAGGTGACGAGAAGGAATGGAATGTGTTCATGCGTTTGTCTGTTCCGACGGTCATGTAAGTTTCGCCAGTGCTATTCGCGTCAGTATAACATACGTGCTGTTCAGGGATGCCTCTGGTGCTGGTGCTGATGCACCGCGAAGTGCGATCATGGATGCTCTACGAGAGAAGAAGAATAACTTTAGAGGGTAAATATTCCAGATGACTTCTATTTGCCAACTCGACCTCGTCTAAGGTGATAGCTAAATACTCAGATGATCTGGACTGCAGACCCGCTCGGCTGTAAATAGCCCAAGCTCACACTTAGCGCGTTGGAATAAACGCAATCAATGCTTATGTATAGTATCTATGTATTATATCTGTTGCAATCAAGAGTCACGGAAACGATCCAAGCTATGAAATGCATTGCTGTACATCCCACAACATATCTCTCTGCTTACCTACAGTGCAATGCGCTATTCTATGGTTCGTTACGAATCCCGCCAATATATATAGATGAGCATGCAAGAATCCCCCAAATTAAGTTACTGTACAGAAGCCGGGAACATGGATTTTCTTTAGAAAAACGATAGGAAAGCCAGTCATAATTACTATGATACGAGTTATAAAATCACAACTTCGAAACGCTGCTGTAAGTGATCGAGTCTCGAGTCTTCTTCCTTTAGCTTATGCCATGCCGATGGCTTTGAGGACTGCGGTGCGTGCGTAGGGGATGTACGAAAGTGAGTACCACGTGTATGCAAGGTATTCAATGATAACGAATACTAAAGTTTGGCAAAAAGTAGCGTGTGAGCGACGATTGCGAAAGAAGTTTGAGATTGAGGAAGACGTACTCAGGCAGAGAATCTATGAAGAACAAATCGTGAGATCACAGACGAGGACGAGCGAAATCACACCACACCACGTACCTCATTACCGAGAACGAATGCGCCCACGAAGACAAGACCTATCGAGGCGAGGAATACGATTGTTGCGATTACTCGTACAGGTTTGAACATCTGAAACAGACATGAGTCAGCCATTGCTTTGTGGTGAAGAACTCAACGCACAAGCTTCAGTTGGCTCATGAACTAGTAAAGCCCAAATTGGTTAGAACTTTTACGCCAGTGACGAAAATCCAACAAGGACGTACTCCAATCAAGAAGCCAGTCCCGACCAAGGACGTGATTGTACCCATAACATACAGGACTGGGACGCCACAGTCAGTTGATCACTCAAACCACGGTATAACGCGGACATACGCGCAAAGATGGTGAGTTGGCCCAAGAACAGCACTATAGACCCCAACAAACTAAGGACAAAACCGACTGCCAGACTGTGGAAAGTGAAAGCTGGTCAGTACTGGGCGACATCTCCCAGAAGAGCAAGCCCGACAGCCTACTCATAAGCAGAGCAGAACTCACCAGCCCACGAACCCATACAACCTTGTTGTCCTTGACAATCCAAGAAATTTGAACGCAGAATCTCCCTCGAAGAATTGTGTCTCAGGTAGCCCAATACCTGCAGATTCGAGATTTAACCAGCCTTTGCTCGCCATGTTTGTTCCTCAGGAGCTATTTTACAAAATAAACCGCTTGTTCGTAGGTAGAAGTATTGACCTGAAGCTGAGGAAGAGATATTGCTGTGCCAGCAGCTGCGCGTTCACGGAGGTTCACAGGAGAGCGGTGACAGACACGGCTCGGCAGAATGAAACTGACAAATGCGATACAACAAACCTTCCATTCTCACCGATTCACTCTTTTTAACTTGAGTTCTCAAATCTCGACGTTACATTTACACAGAGCTAAAAAGTACATCATACAAGATAACCAAAAACAAAGAATAATTACACGGACTTAGTACATCGTGAGATATCACTGAAACCACCAAATGAAAGAAAATACAATTTACACAAAATACATTCTTCCCATGACAGACCGCTGAACAGGATTGAAATGGTTCGCGAAGAAATCGAAATGAGAACTCTCTCCAGAAACTGTCGACATGTCATCGCTGTACTGTACGTCAGGATGATAGTGGAACTTTGCGCGGCGGCAAACGAGCTAACGTCAGTGTCAGTGAAAGAAGGCATGACAACTGTACAAGAACGCACGTCAGCATCTGAAACGGGCGACAAAACCGCGAGTTAGATAACAAGTAGATGAGCTTTAACTCAGAAACCTCACAATAAACTGGTGCCGGAATTTTGACCGCTTTTGTGGCTCGAGAATAGCAATGGCAGAGTGAATACCTTTAATGAAACGGTAAGAATAAGGCCAGAAATTCAACTAAGGGACATGTACGCTAATTGCTGAAGACTTTAGAGGCGACATCAGAAAGGACCACGAAAGACAGGAAATCCACACACCGATCAAGATTATACTGTAAGTTATCATCGTGGAGAATGGTATAATGCCCAGGTATGCTCGCTAAGTATAGTATCGGTGAGGTTGTGGCCACACAAAAGTAGGTCCTTTGTCACTTACTTCCTTTCAAGCCAGGCTGAGACTGTAAATAGAAGTCATAATACACCGGGTGGGTTATGCCTGAGGATTGAGCCATAAAAGTTATTAGTAGGATATACAGGCAACGGCGACACTACGAACTGCACCTTTGTCGACTACAAATCCTGACGGACAGTTACCCGTCCTTCGATCAGCGAGATTTCTATCTAGCTGATCGTCAGGAAAGAAACGGAAATGGTGCCGCTTTCCAACGATGATGAATGTAACTGTGGGACGGTGTGGAACTCCCGCACTCTGGTAGATGATTTCAAGTTCCTCTGTAAACAAGTCGTCAATGAGTATCACAATCCGAGAGAAATTGTGAAAACAGTATGAACCTTGCATCTCCTTAAGCTCGTGCTCGCGCACAGTCTCAAACTCGCCCTCGGAGACACCATCACGGAAGAAGAATATCCTCTTCGGTAATATACCTCTCCCATCACGCTGATTCTTCGATGAGAACATGGCAATCATCTCCTGTCACAGTCAAGTCGAAGTAAGCTCCCCATGAAACCACGAGGGTGACAACACAGACCCTAATCATCATTCGGATATCTTTTAGAATCTCCAGACGCGAATTCTGCAACTTGATGATTGCACAGTATTGACCTGTAAATTTTGCACCCTAAAGTTACATCGGGCTATCGGCGACACAACACTCTGAACTCACATGCCCGCTTGTCCCAAGACGCCACGACAGAAGCGATAGACGGATTCGAGCTTCCCGGGCCAGGATGACTCACGTCGGCACCTGAGTTGACAATGAGTTCAAAGAAGAGAGACCGCCGAAAAGAACGTACCTATAATCATAGTCGGCTCTCCGACGAGGTAATTCGATACATTATTCAAGGGCACATGATTGACTCCTCCCAGCTTCGCATTAATCCTACATAACCGACTCACATTAGTACTTTGTCCATGAATGCTCTGCACAAAAAGAAACCACCTACTTTAAAATAAGATTATTATGATATTGATTGACATTCTTCTTCGAATAGTCTCCCCAAATCTTCTTCCTACTCCATCTCTAAGTATCCAGAGCAAAATTAAACATCTTTCAGAATTTCATTCTGCTTATTTACCAAATTGAATAAGCGACTTACGACGCACTGTGTAGGAACACCCTTGATGATATCGCCAAACCTCTTGACGCGAGTATACAGCTCGCCCGCGTTTTCAGGCAAAATGGCGAGAACAAAATCGGCTCCGCTCTTGTCCACATAATCCCACAGGGCCTGGTACAAATTAACATCCTTTCAGCTTGGCAGCGTAGGACGACGGAGGACCCGTCGATGGGAACGCAGTTGCAGACCTTCTCTACCTCAGCCTGACCAGAAATACTCTTAATGTCTGCTGTATTTAGAACCACTACAACGGGAATCATTTCAGCGTGAAATATCTTCAGAGGACACGAGAGGCTTACTCATTCCTAGAAAATAAAGACAAATTTAGAACCGTCCTGAAGCTCACGATTATGAGCACCTACCACGCTGTTTCATAGCTTCGATTAAATCTTCCACGAACGCATACATGACATCAGTTGCGTATCCTCCAGTGAAATTAACCACAAGCATGCAGCTAATCTTTGCGGCTGAAACCAATGTCTTGTTCATGACATCCCAAGAGCCAGGTTTGTCCCTCTATAGAGGGAGATTCTCATCGAAACAAATCCTAAACCAGAAACCAGGTGCAACGTACCTGTAGTGTAACAGCTACGTCCCTTCCGTACCCAATCTTCGGCGGATCCAAGATCCTTGCATCCACCGCAAGCGGGCTACGACTAATCTCGATTCCTGCCCCGCGCAAAAACTCCGAAGAATGGTGTCCTAAATGTTGCCAACCGGCTGTGATCCTACGGATTCTTGACTGTGGGTTTGGCGCGGTGAATGCTAGGACTTGTCTGACTTGATCCGGTGAAAGTCGAGACTAGTATGATATGGTGAGTATTGAAGACAAGCTAAGACTAGTCTAACTTCGTGCACCTTATACAGCTGCTCTACGACGTGACAAACCGTTATTGGAAACCACTCATGTGAACCGATTTTTACGCCCAGCGTCCCATCTGGGATTCTCACATTATGAGCCCGTTGAAAATACTCCTACACAGGAAAGAGCTTCAAATCAGACCCCCTTACTGGAAACTAGACCGAGTACTTACAGCAACGCTCGTCTCCTGCCCATCACTCTCAAACACTATCCCCCCGACATCAGAGCTCATATCTTTGATAGGCCTCGCGCGCCTCCCTCCGTGGCTGGCCAAAGTGATTTTAACTTTTACGCCTTTGAAAAACTGCCTTAATTCTCTCAGGTTACTCTCGGGCACACGACGCATTTGTCGTTGGTTGTCAATGCGCAGATGTTGCATGCAGGCATGCTCTAGCGGTTGATCCGGCATTCTACAGAAGAGAAGGGAATCAGGCTCTATAATGTTAGATAGAACTTTGCAGTTCATAAACTCACACAACACCAACTGTGGCATCGATATTGACAATGATCTTTCCAAAGGTAGGGCGGACACTCCTTCAGCTGACAGTGAGATACTCCTCCACCACGCACAGAATTTCACACTTACTGGAAAAACCCCTGCCAGAGTTTTAGAGGCGACATGTTCGAACCTGAGAGTGAAAAGAAAGGACACCACGAATATCAACATCAGTTCTGGGCCAATAACGCAAACCAGCTCGTACCTCTTGGAGAATTCCCAGTCGCAGGCACGTATACACTTTTACCTTTATGTAGATTGCCCCTGTTCCCTTGCCAGTCAACAGGCCCTCAGTAGGGAGAGTGAGCAAAAGAAACGTACGATATCCTGGGCTGCGCCTGTACAAAGAGGTTCAACATGTTCAAAGCTGAGGAAGGCGCGCTGTCAGCCGTCAAACTATCCGCCGTTTCTTGCCCATCCTTGAGGCTACGTAGCAAACTAAAACCCATCCGTACTTTCAGAATAAAGGAACAAGGGAAGGAGGCCGAGTACGCACTTCACATTCACAGTTCTGACATACGTGATTCTAACTAGCACTTCCCTCGCAGCTCCATGTCTCGGCGGTGTGCTATCCCACGGAACTCGGTACTAAGAAGAAAAACACCAAAAATTCAAGCAAAGAGCTAAAGCTAGATACGATGATCGACTAACCTCTTGCTCGGTGATCTCATAATCGATGAACGAAAATAAATTCTTCTTCCCATCAAATGCTATTCGTTTAATAAGAGCTCCTCAATCTTCAGTCGTGAGCCCACACAAGCATGAAGCCCACCTCCAAGTCTAGGAAACTGATCTGGGGCGACGTTAACTTGCAGTCGCCTCATGATCTCTATGCCTTTGTCAATCCCAATCTTGACAGGCCTCCCAGAGCGGTTGGACCAGCTTGGTGTTAGTACTGAGTTGGCCAGAGGAAGATGGACCCAAAGGCATAAAAGACGAGGATGGTGAATGGATGAGTGTAAACATTGAGCCTCGAATTGAGAATTCGGGTTTAGACACCCTCGGAGCACATGTAGACGACTCACCAACTATAAGAAGAACCTCTTCAATACACTAACCTGGGAGCATCAATGAAAACGCACCATCATAATGTACAACCTCTGAACTGCTATTCCATTTCAGTTCAAATGCGTTCACGAGCGACCGAGTGGGTCTCCCTGAAGTCCCAAACCTCCCACTCGAAGACATAATACAAGGAAACTATTTACAGTAGCTAGGTGAAAGACGAACAATGAAGCTTAAGATTGGTGTCAGGACTTAACTCGATGTCGACTTCTCGATTATCGAGTCGAGCCTCGAGGCTATCACGTGCATTGAGAAATAATTTAATCTTATCTAATCGCCTTGAACTGAAATCTTATCAGTACTCGTAGTCTGCTTCTCCAACCACGTCCTCA
The DNA here is from genome assembly GCA_003987895.1 of Neonothopanus nambi. NCBI lineage: Eukaryota > Fungi > Basidiomycota > Agaricomycetes > Agaricales > Omphalotaceae > Neonothopanus > Neonothopanus nambi. Next base: position 14,007 of record RCHF01002942.1, on the reverse strand, counting down.
CACCCTTCTTATCAATCACACCAACGACTCTCAACCTCTCATCCTCACTACGGTTTCTATACAGTCTCATGATATATCCACAGACGCTCCAAAGATCATCCCAGTTCGCGTCAAATAGTTCCCACCAACAATACGGTGGTTCCGAGGGCAAGGAAATACGCAAGTGCCTCGTCGTGAGGTATATGGCAGCGCTGACGATCGTGGGTACTTGATAGAGCGCGTAGACAGGTGTCTGTAGACTGTAATTGAATCCGCACGTACATGAGTGATGTGCAGGGAAATATAATTTAAAGACTGACGCGTCGTTGAGGTACCCCCAAGCACGGGCACAAGCATCATCTCGACCGGTGAGGCCGAGGACGCGGAGATAATTTATGAGTGTACCGTACGGAAGGACAACCTGTACATTAAACCCAAGCCGTTTAAGAATTTGCATTTCTGCGACGACGAGGGCGTCCTTGAGGTCGTAAAACGTCGAGCCAAAATAGGACATGGGTGCGTATTTGAATTCAGTCGTCGATTTTGAACTTATGGAATACGTCGCGCGCTGTTGGAGGAGATCATAAACGTTGATGAGATCTCTCATGCGTAGAGGGCATTCTTCTAGTTTTGAAGCGAGATAAAGGGCGCCCATTCCAACGTCCTAAAAAGTAGTGAAGAAAATGACAAGAAAGCGACCTAGTTGAAGACCTACCCCAATACTAAATTGTTTCATTGAAGAAACATACCAGAATCTTTGAAAAAGAATCTGGGCTGTGGCTACCGCGACTTGTTTTCTATTATCTGGAAGAAATTCCACTATAGGCGGAAAAAGAGAATAGACTTACTGGTTCAAGAGAACACCGGCTTCGTGAATAAGTTTGCACCCATAAGCTCTGAGATCTTCCTCTAAGATATCTGGAATGCCATCTTGAGCTGAAGGTGAAAATTGGATCTGAGAGAGAGAGGCAAGAGGATAAAAGGTAGCGACCATGGATATCAAACACAAACAAGGCTGGTTAAACACTCTCATGGCAGACCTTCCTCCGCGACCTGAGACACGGCCTCCTCCTCTTCCTTCACGACGAAGAGACGACAGACCACATTATCCACCGCCTTACGATTCACGCTATGACCGTCGACGAGATGATTACCGCAGAGACTACGATCCGAGAGACAGGGATTATGACAGGGATAGAGATAGAGACAGAGGCAGAGACAGATGGGTAGACAGAGACAGAGGACCACCACCTCGACGGGACGACAGATTCGATAGAGGTCCGCCGCCCCCACGATGGGATGACTGTGATAGATTTGAGAGACGAAGACAGTCTCCACCGCCTTGTATGCTCCTTCATGTTATTGCTATTTTTCTATTTACATTTTTTACAGTTCGAGATCGACGATATCTTTCAAGGTCTCCTCCGCCTCCTCGAAGACGACCACCCTCACCGCCGCGAATGCAGTCACGTCAGTCACCACCTGCAAAGCGAATCAAACTCGGTAGCCATTCGATTGGGAGCCCGCCTACTCGTAGTCCTACCCGAAGCCGGTACCGTTCTCGGTCGCGAGATTCGCGTTATCACCCCTCTCCTCCAAGAAACAGAAGTCCAAGGCGGTCAACTCCACCTCCAAAATATGACCCAGAGACGAGGTCTCGGCCGGAGCCGTCTCCGACGAGGCGCCCCGACAGTCCGCCTCCTCCGCCCAGAGAAGAACCGTCATCCTCATCCTCTCAACTACCTCCGAAACCTACAACACGCCCTCCGTCTCCTCCGAGACAGCCCCGAATTCGGGATGACCCCCAACGTGATTTACCCGAGTCGACTCCTCAGCCACCTAGAGAGCCACGATTCAACTCGAATCGTGGCCGCGGAGGTGCAAGAGGAGGCGCCTCTGACGCGTACCGTGGACGCCCTCCAGCTGAACCTCCTCGTGGTCCACGCAATCGCGGCTTTCATCCCCAGCAGCAGCAACCCTTATCACCTTCTGCACAGTCTGCACCTACCGAACCTAACGCTGCCGCGGCGTCATCACCGACGACAGCACCAGCGCCAACTCCAGCACAGGCTCCAACACCAGCCAAACCTGATCCTCCCACTGAACCCGCTCCCAAAAACGAGCTTCCTCCGCCTCCAGAGAGTGAGTTCCCGGAGATTGCAAGACCCTCTGGTGATCTAAACGAAGTCGAGTATCTCAAAGACGTAGAAGAGATGCGTAAAATGGCAAGTGCTTCAAGATTTTATCATTCACACTTTTCATGCCTAATCCAATTCTACACCTACTCAGGTACTGAACGCCCAAAAACAAGTTCTTAACCTCTCACTCGACTTCCACCGGATTGACCGTGAAACCCGCCGCACGTTACACGAGTACGACGTATTTTCTGCAGACTTGCGCTATGTTGAGATGCGAAAGAAGAGCGCAGCCCACCAGTTTGAGCTTGCTAGGTCTGGGTTGCTTGGGATCGATTATCAGGACCAGGATTCTCAGACCCGGGAGGTGGATGGTAGTGGAGAGGGTGTTGGGGTTGGAGTCGGGGAATAGTACTGTGCAGATGTGGACCCGGACGCCGTGGACTCCTCCTGGTTACAGGCCACCAATCATGTATACTCTTTGGATATTACAAACAGCTATCAGACGTGCAACACATCACTTCATCGCAGCCTCTGCATTTCCTTTCCTATCTTGAGAAGGAATGCATCCATATGGATGACGGGTACAGATTTAGAGCCTCAGAGGTGCTACATGTGCGCACGATATGAGCTTGGGAAAGGGAAATCGAGAATCGAGCAGTCTCCCAGACAAGGTGACTTGGACTTGGGAAAAGCTCGAGTTGATAGGTATCACCACCCCAAGTTTGATGAACCCTTCAACCGCTCGTCCCTGACTCATCCAGGCAGCAATACTTCATGCTGTATATTCATAGTCAACGAGAAAAACTAGCATACTACCCCATATCGCATAAAGATACACACACTGTCATACTTCCATTCTATCCTAAAACCGACCCCTCTTTCGCGCGGGCGCAGTATTTCAATCCAGGGACGACGGCTCACAAGACGAGAATTCGAATTCGAGAAGATCTACGTACAAGTAATCGCAATAAGTACCATTAATGAACGCTTTCTGTCACACCGACACCACGCAGGCCCTAGAGGGACGAAAGTTCCTGGTCGCTGGCCGCTGACCGTTCCTCTCGTATCTCATTTCTCATGCGTGCATCTTCGTGATAAGTATGTCTGTCTGACATGTCAAAGTGTCAATGAGAGAGAAAGTATCATTGGTATTCATAACTCAATCATCCGTGACGTCTTGATCATTGATTAGTGGCAGCAATAGCAACTAATAGCAACCTCTAGCAGAACGCCTCAAGCAGCTTGTCCGAGTTTCGTCCGCCTGCGGAGACACTGGTTCCGGGGCGCCCACCAACGGAACTTACGGATGAAAATCGACGATGCCAAGGGTAGACTGTGCACTGTCCAGGTCTATTTCGTGCTATCCGCTGCACCCGCTGTACATCGCATGACTGAACAGTTGTCCCTGGAATGTTCAAGAGCGATTGACGTTGGCTTTCTCACAATTGAATAGCTGCTATAATTGATGCGAGAAATCCAGAAGTCGGATTCCAAGGCAATTCCTTTAATTGCGACATACACACCATCATATAATAATACATATAATAGGTACCTTTGACTTTCTATGCCGTCCTCCCGCTGCGCAGCGTCGGAGGCAGTCCAACGCCAACGTCGACGTCCTAAGTACATCAAACGCGCAGTTCCTGAACATCTCTCCTCTCCGCCGCGCTCCGTCGCCTCGCCTCTACCGTCGCTATCGACGGGCCGCTTACTCGTATCCTCAGCACCGCACGGCCGATCACGCATTCGCAAGGGCGCCGTACGTGAAACAGACTCAACAAATGGCGCGTATGTTTGAGGTGGAGGTTTCAATTCACTTTCGCATTCACGTTCGCGAGGGCGGGACCGGCGTCAAAGGTCGAGGTGTCCATTTCATCTGTTATTTTGGCAGTGGGTTGCATTCCATGTACGTCTTGCCTGGTTCAATCGGGAGTGAACAGTAGAATCCGAGTGACTGTAATGAATGATATATGAATATCAGAGTCAAAATAGGAGCTGTGTATAGAATGAAATAGTACGCGTACTTGCATGGCCTCAAACATTCGTTTCGAGTTCATCTGCAACTGAGTATCATAGAGAGAAGTTCATCGTCAGAAACAGGCACATATACAGGCACACACAGGCACACTCGCGCTATTCAGCCCGCCTCATTCATTCAAAGGAACTTTGTACTCACAATTACACATTCCCGTCCATTTTCACCAGAGTTTCCTCGACAAATTTCAGACTGAGGTGAGTCCCTTTCGCTGTCAAAGGTGTACTGCGAGTTCGGGTCTCTCTGGTAACGCGTTGGTAACATCACCCACATGTCGAAAAGATGAACTATACCGAGATGAACTGTTTGAGCTTCTCATCTGCGCCGACTTGCTCGTTCGACTTTTCAGTAGTCTTTGAACTGAACATCGAGGAAAACATTGTGGAAAGTGGAAAAGGAATAGACTTAGGACTATGACGTCAGCGTCTGCCCCTAAATACTCCAAGCTGGTGCTAACAATTCAATTCTTTTTACTAGTGAATACAAGCTCTTCTATGTCTACACGTATGCAATCAGTTTACCATCCCCGCTCTGCGAGGTGACCACCCTTGAGGTCCTCATCGCTGTCATTTGTAGATGAGTCGACAGAAACAGGAAGGTGTCAATTGAGCTTACATCGTCAGACCGACCATAGCTGGCCCTAGATTTTCCGAGACCTATGCATTTGAGAGATCAGTGCACTGACACATCTAAAATAAAACGAAAGTACCTCGGCCAATATTTTAGGATTGTTGTAATGCGTGACCTGAGAAAAAGAATCAAGTATTCAATCTTCCTGATGAAACGAGTGTCGGTAAAATCCTTACCGCTTGAACAATCGCACGGGCGCGCTTGGCGGCATCTCCAGACTATAAGTTAAACAGACATCAGTATCCATCATACACCGCATCCTCCTGAACATCGTGCTCTGGAACTTGCCTTGAAGATTCCTGACCCGACAAACACTTTCCGACCGCATCGAACCAGGATCAGAGTCGAATTCCACAATAAGGAACCCCGGCTAGCTCACCTCCGTCACACCCTAACTGCATCATCAGGGCTGCATCAGCTAAGGCCGACAGTTTCAGTTGCGTTTGAATTGTAATACATCTGATAAACTCAACGCATACCAGGAGTAGCAACACCACCGGCGGCGAAGTTGACGACAGGTAGACGTTTCAGTCTCGCAGTCTCTTTTAGAAGATGGAATGGTGCTTGGATCTCTTTGGCGAAGGCGTACAGTTCTTCTTCGCTCATGGCACTAGCTTTTCTGATCTCGCTGTTCACCGCTCGCGCATGGCGAACGCTGTAGAATGACACGAATCAGCTTTCAAGAATTCAGATTAGTGTGTCTGCTCACGCTTCGACGACATTGCCGGTACCGGCTTCACCTTTAGTGCGAATGAAGGCTGCACCTTCCGAAATACGACGGAGTGCTTCACCGAGATTACGTGCACCACATACAAAAGGAACCTTGAAGTTGTGTTTATTGATATGATGCTCCTCATCTGCTGGTGTCAAGACTTCAGATTCGTCGATATAATCGACTCCAATCGCCTGAATGATCTACAGCACGGATAGAACTTGGCCCGACGGGATGAATGAGTACGTACAAGAACTTACCTGGGCTTCCACGAAATGTCCAATTCTGACTTTCGCCATGACCGGAATCGTAACGGCATCAACTATTTCCTTGATCATATGCGGATCGCTCTGTCACAGGAATAGGGTAATTCAGTCCGACCGCACACCAGGAGATGGGTACATAATTGCCTACACACCATCCTTGCAACGCCGCCTTGAGCACGGATGTCAGCAGGTACTCTCTCCAGTGCCATGACTGCACACGCGCCGGCCTCCTCGGCAATACGTGCCTACGATACCGCTGAGACCGTGATCTACCAAGAGAACGTCATAGAAAACACTCGAACCTGTTCTACATTGACGACGTCCATGATGACTCCACCCTGGGGAGAAAGAACGATTAAATAAAGAAGGATTGATTTATCGGTCAAACATCTCACCTTCAGCATCTGAGCCAGACCCGATTTAACCTAAGCCAGTGCGAGGTGAGGATCTTATGATTGATGTGAGAGAACATAGCATCACGCACCCCGAATGTTCCCAAACTGCTATTTCCACCGCCATCGCGCTGACTACGGGCGGGGGCGACTGAAGGTGTACTAACACCACCTGCTCCTTGAGGTACTGGAGTCGACACAGGGCTAGTCATGATAGTTTGAGAATAAGAGAAGAGTAACCAGTGACTCGATTCAGAAGCAGCTGCCTCTGACTCGAATGTTTTACTATGTAATACGGAGCACACATCGATCTGTTTTGAACTTTTCGCAAAACTGGCGCCCCGCAATTCCGCAACCCTAACCCTAACCCTATAGAATGAAGTCCATGGATTTGGATAGAATGCCACGTGGAAGCTTTCAGCCAGCTTCGATGCTGTCGCTGTCTGCCGCCCAAGTGGACATCAATCAGTTGGAATCAGCAATCTCTTTCACAGCAGTCTGAGAATTGTCCAATTCCGTTGTTGGAACTTGTAAGAAACATCTTTTTAGTAAAACACCAGAAGGACAGCTTTTTAAGATCGCCTGGAAGAAACATGTATCCCAGTCGTCCTTGCTCCACGCGGATCCACTTCAGCCGTATGCATCGTGACTGACAGCGATGGACACGACTGTTGAAGGTGCATCGCACGGTCGCAGGGGCTCATCATCCACCCGGAGCAACCTGGTGCGTCAAGAAACATGCTACAGTCATGGGTCACAATAGATTTAAAAAGTGTTGTTCATATGGGAAAGGGGCGTAGATTGACCGGCTGGCGAGGTAAATGCGCGTTTCAAGAGAGTTTCTTATCCGGTGAATGGCAAGATCGTATATAACATGATCTAAACATAGGAATATCCACACGAATTGGAAAATTCCATCGGCTTGGGCCTACTCTGAGCTTAGAAGCCTTTTTGCAATAACCACTCCACGATCTTGTTTTTCCACCGTCCACCCTGAATGACCAAATTTTTAGAGCGATTAATGTCAATCCTTAGCCTAGAAGCCTCTGCTGACCCGGGCTCAAACAGAGTCTCGGAAAGATCTTTTGCGAGGGCCTGCACGAGCTGCCGTTAGAAAAAAAGCTTAGCAAGAAGTGGAGATACTCACGGACGAATCACCATCGATGTTCCGAATGAGCACGAGATATCGCGTGCCACCATTGCGAACATCCGTGTATACAGGAAGGCTGCCCCTCGTGTTTCTGGGGACGTAGTAGGGGTACCGCACGACTTGAGAAGTCACCGTTCTGGCATTCAGAAGCCGTGTGGAAACAGCAAGGGAGCTCAAACGAGGAAGCATACGCGGCTCAAGATGGTGTGCGTGAGATTTGAAGAGTCAAGTGCAAAGTCCCGGCGTTCGGGCGCAGATGTGAGCTGTGCCAGTAACTGAGTGAGAGCTAGCGCAGTAAGTCCAGAATTAGGCCGAAGAGGACCTGAGACAAACGTGGAAGATGACCAAATCTGGATTGCTTCCACCTAGCGAGCTCGCCTAGCAGTGTTGTGCATCACTTGGACGCAAATCTGTTTCTTGGATAGATATCACAGCATTCGGAGAGCAGACGGGTGATATGATAGCTGATGCTACGTTTTGATTCTACAGCGGTATATGTCTTGGAGGGGATGCAGCCGATATTATTGCTAATTATACGCATGCGGAAGCCTGGGTAATTGGAAGGAACGTTACGTAGCCAGGGCGGTCCCACTACCATACTCCGTTTACGGCCTATCGGTGTCTGTTCTGTCACTCTGTCTCACTCCATTCAAATATAAGGCCTTGTCATCTTCCCGCTAAAGGTTCGTTCTTTTCCCCCTTACCATGTCCTCTCCTGACTACTACCCTTCTCTCGCAAATCTCTCTCTTGCAGAGTTCGACTCTCACAGTAGGTGCTGGCCTCATCCTACACACGACTCTCGTCTCTTCCATTCCTCAGCTCGCTGGTCAGTACCAGCTTGGCAGTCTCATTCCCATGCATTCGTAGCCCCAGAGTTTTCTTGGGGTGTGCCTGCACTCCCTTCGTACCCCGTGTTCACCGCAGAGCCCAGCTATCACCATCCGTTATCATTCCCAGACTTTGATTGTAAGTACCGAGTTGCTGTTTAATCATATGAGCTGTTCTGATCCTATTTGCATTCTCTAGTCCCCCCTTCTCCGTCGGATACCGGTTCTTCAGTCTCGTCCGAGCTGTCGTTCACCCCACCGCCCCGGCCGCAGTCTCTTCACGTCATTTGCAATGCACCTCTAATTGCGCCGAAACCCCTTCCCTACCATTCTCCCACCTTCTTGAAGTTTGAACTTCTTCCCGATTTGGATGAGGATCTATCGCACCCGCCCTACACACAGCGACCCTCGAAACGTAAGCGGGAAGAACGCGATGGTTCGGATGAATTTGTTGTTCAGAAGAGGAGAGCACTGGACTCTTCTCGTCTCCCTCCTCGACCGCCAAGTGTTTCTTCACGGCATCACAAACCGATGTCCATGGCAAATGTTAGGCATCCAGGGCATGCATATCGTGCCCAGAGATAGTTTGGGGTTTAAGCGAAGCAGGGGTTTATTCTCAATTCAAAAGGCCCTATGAGGTGGTTTCAATGCCAATTGGTAAGTTCCTCCTGTCTGTCATTGCGTCTAGGACTCATTCGATCCTGTTATTTTAGATCGGCGCCACTGTCGATTATTCGATCGCAACATGATACCGCGACGGCATGGACGCTCTTGATCATGTGTAGATACTTCATTCTGTGCATTCAGACTACGCATCTGGCATATGTCAGCTAGCGTTTTTTTTTGCGGGTAACAGCGAGCTCCGATGGACGAAGCTCAGGGCGCTGCTAGCCCTTTTTTTTTGTTGCATGTATCATATCGCTCACATACGCCGTAATTGTATACATATTGAAGCGTCTGTTTTTAGGTTAGACAATAATTCAATTCTGCATTCGGGAAAGTATCATTAGACACCCGCGGCGCTTCATCATGGTGATGAGATATAATACATCAGAAGAAGCATCTACATACTCGTTGATGGCTCAGAGTGAGGGGAGGCTCAGCTCTGATGATCTAAAACATAACATCAAGGGCAACGGCGGTTTGAAAGATAGAAATCATCAGACAGCGAATGAATATGGATTTGAAGACAGCATTCAGCGCTAATGATGCATATGTATGATCCATCTTTTACGTCGAGTGTCACTGACAGATATGCCTATCCTAGTCGGGAGGGAAGGAGCTCAATAGCACCGTCACCGCTCCAAGCTAATCTCCAAGCCGCTGTACACTGGACAACCGGGGGTATAGCACCCGCGAGAAGTCCGAGTTGTAGACGGTTGTGAAAAGGATCAGTAATGCGCTCAACTCAGGACCCATTGCCAGGATAAAGTTCTTAGCCTTCATAAGGTAACTTCGTCCGGTGACACAAAAATGTGTGAGTAATTTAGTCCGCAATCAGAAAACAATATCGATCCCATTCCCTTGGAAGATATACATACATACTCGAGGTTCTTGGAATCTTTCAACAAGATGTACCTGTCTGCCAGACGTGCGTATTGTCCTTATGGAGGGTGAGATGGATCATGATGCTGATTTGAACAAGATTACCAGCATGTTACTGAGCGTATGACCAAGGAGACGGTACACCGGCTGTGGAGATGCAGGTTCGAATTGAAAACTTGACGCTTCACGCGCTGTTTCATAAAATTATATTAGTGGTCGCCTCGGAAGAGTGAAACTGATTTACTTACGCAGGAACGACTCCACTCCCAGTGGATTGTGAACATCTGGCGGATACATTCCGTAAAAGATTGAGCATTGCCATGATGTGCTGTAAAGAAACATATTTATACAGCGATTCTTTGTCTTTGAAAAGTATAGTATTGAAGCTGTTGCCCTCACTTAAGTGCCCCAGAGTGCGCCACTATGACACTACGCAACCCACGTGATACCGCCACGAGGATCCTATCAAAAATCTATTATACCCATCCCCATTTGGGAACTTTTTAACTTTGCGTTCCAACGACTTGCCCTGGGCGCTGGCTCATACAGCCCTACTAGACTCTCTGCTTCTAATTGCATGCCTTACATGTTGTACGGTATGCACGGTATTCATTGCTGTTCATCATCATTATGCAGGTATTGCTGCACGTATCTTATGTATGGTCGCCCGTAGTCGCCCTTGAGCAATGGAGGCTATTCTTGGGCTATTCAATCAGCCAACCGTCACTTAGGACCGATCAGTGTAATGTATGTGCATTGTGGGCAGTCGCCTATGAGTACAGTACATTCATACTTATGCTGAAAGCGTGAAATGTAGCCCAATGCTGTGTGAATTGGAGGTGGAAGGTACCTACAAACACAGAGCGTATTGAGCGGCGGGTTCATAATGCCGTATCCCGAGCTTCCGATTGCGCGCTGCGGACTCGGAGTTCATAGGTTTTGCAAACTAGCATAGCTATTAGCATAGGCATCTGCTGTGACAAAGAAATAGTACTTTAGTGCTCGAGTTCTTATAGTATGAGGTAAATCTTACTACTAGCTATTCTCGTATAACCGAACCCGCCGCAGCGACATCACCGAGCCTTCAATGCAAAGCGTTGTTACTCATCTATCAGAGGGTCGGTTGGCGTTTGCTACCCGATAATTGTTATAATCGAAATTCGAAAGATCACCCTCGTCCGCCGCAAGTATGAATTCTGTATCTTAGAAACACAAAGAAGGGGTGAAATATCCAACGGGATCCCTAGACTTATGGTCTCGGTAGCAACTGCGCTCAGTTTCAGTGTTCACAACATAGAACTGCGCAACTTACTTGATTTACTGTTAATAAATGGCAGCGGCGATTGATTGGGTACAGAAGCGCTTGAGGTTTCCTACCACGTAAGCCTGTTTGGAATACTTGTAAGCTCTACACGATTTACTGAAATGAAATCCTCGCACTGGCGCGACATGCTTGAGGTGAATAWTGCTTGCCGCATTAGCACATGATCCAAGCTGAGGAAGAGGCCCGAAGTTGTATCGTGATGCAAATGGTCAGGAGAAGTCTCGAGGAATCACGTTCAAAGGAAAGATGTCTTTTCATGCTTGGGGCAATAAAAAAGAAGGGTTCTCGCATTGACCACACAAAAGAGATAGACACGGGGCCCGAGTTCAAAGATAGAATGCACCGGGGMACCTCAGAGTATGGTCACAAATGCCCGAATAGTGATAGCTATTGTGTCAGACGATTAGAGAAATCAGCTCATTTCAAGAGATACGTCAATCAAGGCGCATGATGATCAATGGATGTATGCATGAGCACTCGTTGCGCTGAACTTTGGCGGGTAAACCATCTTTGTCGTTAGTGTGAGTCCCATGCTCTACGCATCTGTGGCGGGAAATATAGGGCATCGACTGTTCGGTGTAACGGGAAGCAAATGAGTTGACATTCGAGTAAATCAGCGGTGAGGTCGCAGCGAAGTACACATTTGACTAACCATTTTCGACCACGAGCTACGTAGATGTAGGCGGGGACATCATATACAGGCACTGTCTTCGAGCATGGTGGGGTTCTATAACGCAGATAGCATTAAAGCCCTACAGAATGCAGTAATCTGATGGCAGCGAAGATGACAAAGTCTCCTGCCTCGGAAACGGGCAGTGATCTGGTATTGTAGCATACCCGAGTTCGCCTTAAGACATCCCAGCATCCCAGGCGTGTTGTGAGCATACGATCCATTTGGCATACAATCATTGCGACCAATGATCTAGAAAGCAAGGCGCTTCAGAATTTGAGGTGAATATCTCGTATGTATACCAACACGTTCGGTGTTTGAGATCAAAAAGGGATCTCCATTTGCCCCCTGCGCATATAAAGATGCCCGTTCATATGAATAAAGGATTCGGGGATGAAACTACCCTGGTTCTTTCAGTGGCATATATACAGACACTTTTAAGGGTTGTGTCGTACATGTATACAGAACGATTCTGAACACCACGTTCAGTCCTTGATAAACCAATAATACACCTCGAGGCTTCAAGGCACCACAGGTTGCACGGTCAGTTGTCGAATGCTGTATTGATGCTGTATAATGCATAGCGCGGTTAGGATGGAGTTTTAATAAGGCATGATCGAATCATGAACGTACATCCAGAAGTTCCTTCGGAAGCATGTTTTCCGAGGAGATGGAGGTCAGGACAATTGGCAGCTGGGTAACTTGAGGATATAAAGTCTGGACCGTTCATATAAAAGGAAGATATTTTACGCAAATATTGGAACCGGGACAAGAGCGGGGAGATGGTAAGACACCAGTCCAAAGATGAACTTTTCATTGCATCCACCATTTGCCTTCCGTCCACATTAGCATAATATCTGTTGAAGAACGAATTAAGAACACCTAAAAAAACTATACAATCAATGCGAGAATCGGGGAGCCTTTCGACGAGACACACTGCGCTAGCCGCGTTCAACCCTCCGATCTGAAAGTCAAGAATTCCTTTGGGGTTGGTGGAAGGATCATGTTCACGTTCAAACATTGCTATTCAGCCAGCGAGAAACTTCCTTTCTTTGTAGTCGTTCCATATCAGTAGCCAGCAAGACGTTTGAAGCAAGGAGGTCGGGTTTTTGATCGCGATTGCAACTCGATTGTAGCCTTCGAACGTTGGCGAAGTGCCTTGCACTCTGCAGAGGTGAACAACCCCTGATAGCAATTCCTAGGTATCGTCCAGAGGCAAATCCCAAGTCGAAATTTGACGACGGTGCGGTATTGACGTAAACTAATACCAAAAGAGAACGCAGCAGCAGGAAGGGCGAGAGAACTTATAGAAGAACGAATCCGAGCTATCAAAGGTTTCAAAAATTCGCGCTCTGTTGCTTTTGAGTTGCTTCAGGATAATCAAAGGAGAGACTAGGAATGGGCATCGTGTCATGCAAGAATTGCCGAGTGATGGTAAAGGAAAAACAAGAGTGTTGGTCTTATTACACTGGAGTGTCTATTGAATTTCCGCGCCACAAATTCTCAACTATCGACTCGAGAACACACCAGTCTGAGACCAAAGAAATCCATTATTTCCGGAATCAAAGCATAATAATAAAAGGCTGTATTTCACAAGAGAAACAACATATAATCCTGCCATAATCTAATGGAAAGAGAAGTGCCAAAACTCAGATGCAAAACTGCAAAGGCGATGGCAATGTGAGCTGGAATGCGGGGTCAAGTCCATCAAAGGATAGCGGGTGTATAAGTGAAAATGATATATGTAGGGAAACGAGATTATGGTAGAGTCAAGGATGGGCCAAAGGAAATGCAAAGAAGCAAACGAAAGTACATTTAGCAGCAACCGCTGGACTGTTGCTGCTGGACGTTCTGTCCTGGTGTAACGACAGTTGACTTTCCTGTACCGGGTGCCGTCGAGGTAGATCCCATCCTTGAAGACAACGATTAACACAAACCTGTTACATGAGTGACAAAGGTATCGTGACTCACCTGTCCTTAATCTGCTTCGCCATAGTCAAGAATGCCTGCTCGACATTGGTGGCATTCTTGGCTGATGTCTCGAGGAAGGGAATGCTCAATTGGTCAGCGAATTCCTGAGGGAATAGGAGGTTAAGAAGCGCCCAGCAGCATAAATGTAATACACATACCTTGGCGACGCTGTATTCTACAACCTTCTTGCCCGTCAAATCCGACTTGTTTCCCACAAGTAACTTGTTCACACCCTCAGATGCATAGCGGTCAATTTCCTGGAGCCACTGCTTCACGTTCGTGAAGGTGTCTTGTGAAGGGAAATGTGAGCAGACAATACGTCAATAAGTAGAATAGAACTACCGTTGTCGGTGACATCATATACGAC
>RCHF01002941.1:0-19867 GCA_003987895.1 Neonothopanus nambi | reverse complement strand
GAATAGAAAGCTGTCTCTCGGTTAGAGTTGTACTACAAGTTAAATAAGTATGTAAATGACATCCGTACCCTTACCCCTCTGAGTCCCCAGCCTAGCGACATGATATGACACATACACATATATATATATATATACATTCGAACCCTTCCTCTTCACCATCATCATGAGTGCCGCTCAGTTAGAACTTAGCCGGGTATACCTATAGGTTCATATAGATTCATCGGTCGTCGCATCCAGTCAAGTCAATAATGTCGTTAACACTCTCTTGTTCTCCTGCTTCTCGAATCCCTTCCTTGATACGTCTCTATATACGATTTGGTACTTTGTTTCTTTATTTCTATCCCTTTTCCTTTCCCTCTTTCGTCTCTCCCTTTTTCCTTCCTTCAATCCTCCTATATCTTTTGAATGTCTCTCCTTTTCCTTCTCCTTTTATCCTTCCCCGGTTCCTCGTCCTCGTCCTCGTCCTCGTCTCTATATAATTCAATTCTGATCCTTGTCTTGTCTCCGAGCCGGCGTCTCACCGTTGTCCATTGTTATGTACGTGTGTACGTTGTATGAATAGTGCTGTACAATATCAATATCAGATTCCGAGTCAATTCAAAATCATTACGAATGGCCGCTCGAATTGTGTTCAGCAGCAACGGCAACGGCGGCGTTGGGTTTGCGTTTGAGACTCTGAGGGAGTCGAGACACTCAGGCTGGCATTGCAAGGCTGACATGAGAGAGTCTTTGCGCCACATACGTCACACTGCACGTCATACAGTACTTACACTCTCATACAATGGCATTGGCAACGGCATCCTGATTCCTGATTTCTGATTATCAAGTTCGTTCGGATCCTAACCGCGGAAGCCAGTTGCCGAAGGGAATGGTACAAGAAGGGTATTCAAAGCTATTCAAAGCTGTACTCGGCCGTCCATTGTCACGAAAACAATGGATCATGAAAGAATGAAAGAATGTAAGAAAAGATATTCATTGTTGCGCATGTAGGTGGAGTAAATCCGCGTGTTATGAATGCACATCATGGATTGTATGTAACCGTCCCCCCTGCCCTGCCCTGTACTGTGTAGATCGTACGTAGATTGTAAATTGTAATGCGGGATGCAAGCGGGATGTGGAATGTACGTACAGTACGTATACCTTTGGGTTGCGGAAGAAGACTTGCGATTGACAATGACTCGACTTCAAAGTTCAGAGTCTGATGGATGGATGGATGTGAGCCAACGCGTCGGGGTAAGTAAGCACATACACCTTTAAACAGCTTTGAACTCATTAACGTTCAGGAATCAGTTCCTGGCAAAAGTACAGTCAGGCGGTTCAAAGTTACAACGGTACCGGTTGGCGGTCAGGTCAAGGTTCCTGAATCGAAGTGGAAGCACGAAGCACCTTTGCTTTGCGTCTCAGGCCTTCTCAGGCCCGGACTCCTTCTATCGGGCCTGTGTCACGGCACGGTAAGTATTCCAGATCTGGTTTTTGGTTTTCTCATGGTTGACGATGACTATCGATGGACTCGGACTGCCTTGGATTTGAAGGGCGGCTGGCGGTATATGTAACTTGGACCTATATCACATACTGTAGGTAATCGCATGCAATGTGCGTATGTAGCGAGTAGATTCTGATTCTGATTCCGAATCAGACTTAGACTCGACTCATTGAACTTTCAAGTCGCAAATCGTAACTAATCATTCAAACTCCCATTCCCATTCCCTTCGAATCGGAGGGACGCTAACCGTACCCGGCGGGTAAACTACCTCTTGCTCTCAGATGTAATTATACTTATAATGTCCATACCTGTATATAGTCCTCACCATACCGATCCTCAGATCCTCGAAACCCACTTTCAAATCGAAACTCGTAACTAATCATTCAAATTCCCATTCTCATTCCCTTTGAATCGGAGGGACGCTACCGTACCCGGCGGGTATTGAACCTACTTCTCTCAGCAGCCAGCTTGTTCTCAGATGTAATTATACTTATATTGTACATACTACTGTATATAGTCCTCATCATACCGATCCTCAGATCCTCAGAACACAGAACCCAGCCCAGAACCGAGAACGCAGGACGTAGAACGCAGAACGTAGAACCAAGAATCGATCCAATCTGTGCCATTATTATCCAGGACTGATTCAGGAATTCAGGAATCCATTATGTGCATGCGCATATGCATATGCACGTACATCGTATACGTACGTACATATTTTCCGGATTTCGAATTTCAATTAATTATGGATATGAAATGAATAACGAGGGAGAACTTGGTTGTTATACCGTAAACTCGTAAGCCCGTAAGCTGTGAGATGGGGTGGTACGTACGTATCGTCTCGACCGTCTCGACTTTCGTATGAATGAACGTACATACTTATCCACTTACCGGCCCGGGGCATTCTACCATCGTCCCCCCTCTGGAGTGATTTCCCTACGGTGTACTTACAGACGACGACATACACAGCGTCCACGCGTGCCAGTACTCGTGTACATAACACCATACCACGAGGAGGTGTTATCAATTCCAATGTGGTGTAGTGGCTAACATTGCTGTCTTTCATACTCTGGTCGAGATTAACACAGCAGCCCGGGGTTCGATTCCCCGCATTGGAATAGAGAAATGGTGGTTGGTTCATTTTTCTTCTGCCCCCAACCGATTGCCCACCAACTACTTCAAACCGAGCATGCCATTTGGACGAACGATTATCGATTATCGGTATACTTCTTCCTCCACTCATCGACATCCTTTACCCGACCGATCTCCGAGTCGAGTCACTCGCAACTCACAATTTCTTCGCACACTCACACTCACACTCACACTCGACCTCGACCTCGAACTCAATAAACAATCCATCCATCCATCCATCCAATTCAAATTCAACTCGATATCATGATCATTTTTCGTACATACTTGCTAACGCTACTAGTAACCGATCGTAACCGATCTTTTAGTAACGCGTACGACGGGTTGTTTTGTTCTCGGGTACGTATGCAAAGCAAAGCAAAGTAAGAAAACTTGTGAGGGTCGGGTGGATGGAGAGGAGGAGAGGGTGGAGGGGTAGAGGATGGAGGGGGTTGAGGGGTGGAAATTTTGTACAGGGATAGAGAAGGAGATGAAAGAAGAGAGAAGATAGATGAAAGAAGAGGAATGGGAAGGAACATAATCCGAGTGGAGTCTCGTATGTACATCGTACTAGAAACAGCAAGAAAAAGACGTAGGAAAAGACGTAGAAATGAGAAAGAAGAGAAGAGAAAACGAGAGAGGGAGAGGGAGAAATGAGGAGCATGCATATCATAACACATATCATCGTATCGTATACGTAGAAACGTAGAAAATCGTAACCTGGCATAGACAACTTCGAACAGCCAAACAGCCAAACGGGACGGATGGGGGGGACGTAGGGACAGGATAAATACACAATAAATACTCAGCATAGTATTCGCTCTCATTCTCATTCTCATTCTCATTCGAGTTCGCCTCGGTTGGCGTCGAGTCGTTAAAAAACCATCCCGTCCCCTTCCCCATCCTCCCTCATACCGTGTCCGGCCTCATCCTCGTCGTGATCACGATCGACGTCCATCCCAGTCCCTTCCTCTCCTGTCCCACCCCCTGTCCCCCGTGCGTTTGCGTGCCCGTTCGCGTGTCCGCCAAACACCTTCCCCCACCCCATCCCCATCCCCATACCAATACCCATCCCACCACGTCCGCGGCGGACGCTGCCACTTCGGCCCCTTGCTCTAACCCCTTTCGTCTCTTCAGCGGTATCGGGATCGGCGGAGGCTTCGGGCGAGCAAGCAGGTTCAGACTCAGTAGACCCACCCTCCTCAGGCTCATGGTCGTGCTCGTGAGAAATCTCACTAAGCGGACTCTCCGCCCCCTCGCCTTCGGCAGTCGTGGATGAGAGTGGTGGTGAGATTGGTTCGATGGGGTCGGGTAACGGTTGTGTTTTTCCAGCGGTGCGGGAGGTGGTGTGGTTGGTGTGGTTGGAGGTGTGGTTGGCGGAGTTGTGGTTGGAGGTGTGAGAGGCGGATGTATCGTCTTCTGCTTCCTCAGGTAACCCCTCTAACGTCCCAGCTCTACCCCTCGATATCGACATTCTTTTTCTCCTCGCCCCATTAACCCCTGTCCCTATCCCTCCCTCACCCCTCGTCAACCCATCCCCCCTACCACCACCACTATTTCCTTCCCCATCCACACCAACGCCCTCCCCCTCCTGCCCCGACGACGAACGAGGTGACTGCCCCTGCCCCCTCCCCCCCCCCCCCCCCCCCCTCCCCCGCCCCCCCCCCCCCCCCCTTCCCCCCCCCCACCCCCTCCCAACCCCCCTCTTCCCCGCACCCCGCGCCGCTACAACCGGCTGGCGGTACCGGATATACTCCACCGATTTACGTAGGATCATTCCTTTGTTTGCTTTTAGGGGGGTGAGGCCCGTGCCCGTGCCCGCAGCACCAGAGGCGGCAGCAGTGGTACCAGAGGCTGCGGTTGAGGTGGTGGAGGTGGTGCCCAAGGGAGGGGAGGTAGCAGCGGCGGAGGAGGCAGAGGGGGCAGAGGAGGTGGGAGGGGAAGCATCATCCACCGACTCTTCCTGCTTCGTAACAGGCCCCGGCGACGAAGCCGAAGGAGAATGCGCGATGCCAACGCCACCCGGAGACATCAACTCCCCAGACCAAGATGAGGATAAATCTTCGCCGTCGATTAGGGATAGGGATAGGCCTAGGCTTATGTCCATGTCCATTCCCAGTCCCATTCCCCCATTCACACCCACTCCATTTACACCCACACCCACACCCACACCCGAACCCGCCGTCCCCACCGTACCCGTACCCGCCGCGCCTCCTACCCCACTACCGGTACCAGCCCCCCCAACACCCCCCTCCCCAAGCAAAACCTCCGGAATCAACCCCGCAAGCTCCGCAATCCTCTCATTAATATTATCCCTCCTCCTCCTCTCAACAGCATTATGCGACTCCCTCCTTCTTCTCCGTTTTTCGTTAACTAGGAGGGCTTGTTTTTCGGCGGGGGTTAGGGATGCGCCGGTTCCACCGGTGTTATTGGTGTGAGAGGTGTTAGAGGTGGGGTCGGTGTCGGTGTTTGCTCGACGGGATTTCGTGGTTGTGGAGGTGGTGGGGCCAGTAGGGGGGCCAGTGGTGGTAGGGGGACCCGCGGAGGTGGAGGGTGAAGTAGGACCCGGACCCCCGAGAGAAGGTGAAGAGGAAAGTATCCCCGCCGCCGCTGCCGCTGCATCGTTCGGGAAAACATGTTCGAATGGTGATGCAGGCGTGAACGAACTCGTCGTATACGGACTCGTATGGTTATGGTGATTGAAACCCCCATGCGTATGCCCATGTCCATGTCCGTGCCCATGGAAAGAATGAGAATGTAACGAATCAGGTGTCGGCAACGCATACTCCGCTCCGAACCACGAATGCGAGGGGGCTGTACTGGGTGTAGAGTTCGGGATTAAAATCGGATGAGGGTGCTGGTGTTGGTGCTGATGAGGGTGCGGGTGCGGATGATGCGAAAGCGAATGAGGAGAAGTCCCACTAAAACTCCCATCTCTCCTCCTAGTCGACCTTCCATTCCTCGTAGGACCAACACCAGTAGAAGCCGAAAACGACGAAGAAGTCGGAGGTCTAGATCTTGACCTCGAACGACTCTCATGATGTCCACGTCCATGGCCGGCATACGAATCAAATTGATCCCCCCTTGTCTGAGAAGGCTCGGGTGTACTCCTCTCCGGTGGGTTCTCATACCTCATACTCGAGTTAAGAGCAGGAAGTGTAGAGTTGAACAAATACGACGTGTTATGTGCTGGTGCGCCCATATCGAAGATATTGTGAGTTCGACTTGCGTAGTCTGTGGAAGACGATGATGACGAGGACGTCGCTGTCGTTGACCGCTCATGACTCTGACTCTGAGCACTCATCAACGAAGCCAACTCGTCTGAAAAGTCCATAGAAGTAGGCTCGTAGGAGGTACTCCCCGTAAACGCAGCCAGAGCATCAAAGCCTTCTTGTCGTATCTGCGCTTGCATCGTATGTAACGAAAGCAAAGAAAAAGGTCGTAAACGAATTGAAATATCTGTTTTGCTTTGCTTTTGTTCTTCGCATAAAATGATAATTTGTTTTTTTGATGAATCCGATGAGAAAATGTATTCAAAAGGAGGACTCACAACTCAAAAGATCGGAGATCGGATCGAAGATTCCGGGGACCCCGGACCCCGCATCATATCACGCTTCTTTGGTTTTTCCCCGCATTTTCTAGAATTCTCCTATAATTACAAACTCCGATTGATCGCACCGTATGTACGGCGGCCGTTCAAAGTACGTAATCTCTAACCTGTTCCTCCATCCAATTCCACAACTCTTTCGCTTGTTCCGAGTCTTGAGTTGAGGGTGACGCTTCTCCAAGTCTGGCCCACGGAATGAGGTACTATGAATGACTCAGCTCACGTGTATGTGTACCTATTATAGGCACTCACTCTCCCGTTAAAATCCTCCCCCTCAGGCGACGTCCCAGCCCAAAGTTGCGTTAGAGCTCCCATTTCCGAAGGGTAAAATATCCATCGCTGCAACCACCACATAAGTTTACATTGAATACAACAAGTGAAAGTACCCACCGTAAGTAAAAGTACATACCAAGGCGTATACCTCTGTAACCCCGTCCACAAATTCCCAGGATTCAACGAAACGGAAACAAGTCCTTTATCACCGTACCTCCGAGCTAGTTCATTAGAGAATACGATATTCCCGAATTTACTCTGTAAATACAACCCGAAACTTCCTACCCCCCTCCTCCGAGGATTATCCTTACCCCTGAACGTCATGAAATCCAGCTGTTGAACTGCTGTGTGGCCCGAGGATGAGGTGTTGATTACACGGACTTTGGTGTCCGTCTTTGAGGCGGTTGAGAGGAGTGTTGGGAGGAGGAGGGTTGTTAGATGGAAGTGGCCTGTAGTCGCTCGGGTGGATGAGTGGGTGACTTGGAGTGGGTGAAGGGAAGGAGGCGACGCACCAAGAACATTAAACCCCACCTGTAACTCCTACTCTTGCCTCGTAAACTCCTCTACTGCGCGGCGGATATCCGCTAGGTCACTTAGGTCTGTTTGGATCCATATTGCTGAGGAACTTGAACCTGTTTCGGAGTGGAGGGAGGGGCTCGGGCTGGGGTTGGGATTGGTGCGCGAGAAAACGTAGACGGTGGCGTTGTGTTCGAGGAGGGCCTATGTGTGCGCGTTTGAATTCGGGTTATGATAAGAACTCGGCTTAGGATATATAAGGATGAAGACTCGGAAGGTAAGCAACGCACCCTAACACAATCCCTCCCAATGCCCGAACTCCCACCAGTAACAATAACAACCTTCCCCTTCATATCAGGTATATCCCCCGTGCTCCACCGAGGTTTGGGGGGGAAGTATTCGTTGTACATCGTGTACATCGATGAGAGGACTGTACCCATGCTTATCCTTGTCCTTTTGCTTATCCTCAGTTCAAGTTATCCGAGGAAGAAGTGTCCATGAAGAAATACACCTAGTATTCCATTCCAAATCCAATAACGTCATCCCGCACTCATACCCCATACCCGCCGCACCCGCACCCACACTCATGCTCTACCGGCCGTTGATGCGCACTCAGCTATCACTCAGCTATACATATGTGCATCAGGAAATCGGTACATGGGTAATGCTACGAATATTAGTGGAAAGTCACAGGAATGTCGCATAATTAGCGTGATTATCTCTGTTACAACAGATACCCGAAATTACAGGTAATCCCGCGGTCCCTGCTTGCGACCTGGAACATATTATTGATAATACTTCAGACATTATTGAGACGATAGACCTAACATACTAATTAGTTATTTCTCATATTCCAATTAGTTATTGCTCGTATTCCAGGTTATAGAGGGCATTAATTGTGCAATATTCTATTAGAGTAGCTAAACACATCAGAAGTATTGTAAACTGTTGTTGAGCATCCACATTTCAACTCGGAGATACTGCCCCATCTGGGGCGCTGGTCACATCGTTGAGCGGTGTTTCGGATGATTGCGCAACAGAATCAGTTGTATGAGAAGGGCCGTTTGAATCATCGGAGAGTGGCTCGGCAAAGGCATCCCAGGGTACACGGCTAACGATCTCCTCGTTGGTGAGGCCATGGGTAGAGGGTGCGAGTGTATGTCTAAAAATCTCAAATCAGACATTGTGGTAACAAAGACACCAACGCTTACGAAGCATTCAAATAAATATCGTGCATGATTTTGTGATACCGCTTCTTGTTTGCATTCTTCATATTCTCTAGAAGCACGATGAAACCGTTCCATGTGTTGTCAAGCCCAACGGGTGGAAACTTGTCGCGTTGTCCTCGAGCATGGTCCTGTAGTGTAGCATGAACCTATCCCTTGCCAGTGAGTATGTAGTGCAACGATTGAAGTATACACAGTGACGCACCACACAACCAGCCATAGCAACCATTCCCATCGGCACCTCCAACTGATGCGGTTCCTTCGGGAGAGTTGAGACGAAGAGGGTTGCTCGTTGAGCTGCAATGTATTTTGAATACTTGTTGTCGCCGAAGAAAGCTGCACTAATGTACTTGTGGATTACATCGTGCGTGAAAGGGTGGAGGTAGTCATAATTCCCAGGCTGGCAAGGCGCCGTGAGTGATGTTACAGATGACGTATGAATGTGGAGTACTGACCGAGCTCATCGTATAGATGTAGTTACCTTCTCTGACCAGTGTACCCGCCTGCAGTCTGGCTTCTTTGGAATTGTCGAGGCCCATGCTTGAAAGAATGATGGCTGAAAACTCCATGAGTTTCTTTCGCTCAAGGGTGATACGTTGTTTAGCCTGAAAAGCAGTCAGAAAAAAACAGAGAAAAAGATCAGAGACATACGCAGTCAACAAGAGGTCGAGTGTATTTGTTTGTGTCCCCCTTAACAAGTCTGTGCATAATGTCACCGTCCTCAACATATCCTAATTCCTCAGCAGCCATGACTAGTGCATCGTGAGTTAGGGTTTTGAAACCTTTGACAGATAAACCACACTGGTTCATGTCAGACTCGGAAACTAGCTTCACGGCGCCGAGTTTTCTTCCAAGGTCCAAAACTGCACGAATTTCCGGAGTTTGACCCTTCATAGCAAGCCTAAAAGTCTTTGTGGAGCTGGAGTGTGCATCGAGGATGATTTCAGTACGTGGTGCCCATTCAATACTGCCAGACTCGTCAGGGGAAGAGGTCTCGGTTGTAGGAGGAGGGTTAGAAGTAGGGACTTGGTGGTTTCGTGAAGCAGCTTTGGACGTTGGAAGCTTGCTGTCGGAGACCTTAGGAAGCTAACAAAAACAAAACCATGCGTTACCAAAAGTCGTGAAGATAAACCAAACACTCACCTCAGCTGCCAGCTTCATCGCTTTCTTTCCTAAAGTCTTTTTGGCGCTCTGATTCTGAATCTCTTCCTGTTCCCCATTATGCTCTGAGTGTTCATCCTTGTCTTCAGAGTACTCAAGCGGGTCTACTGTGCTGGAAAGCGCGCCTGTCTCGGTATCGGATATGGGAGGGATTGAAGCATTATCGAAAGTCACAGATGAGTTGCGAGAATGGGTGGCTATGTATGATTTGAATTATATCAGGTGATTATTCAAAGAAGCAAACTATTCCATGATGTACACTTACCTCGTTTTGCTTTCTTCTCAACACTCGTCCAGGTAGCTGCCTATAATAAAGGTTAGCAGTATCAAGCTTTCAGTTTCAAACACCAACCTCATCCTGCAACATGTCTGCAGCGTCTACATCTTCATTTGGATTGTCTGAGCCCATTTCAACGTCATCTTCATTTTCACTCTCCTCTGAATCTTCCTCTTCGTCTTCCTTTGACTTTGCTGTACCTTTGACTTGATTTGTCTGACTTCGAGACTTCGAAGACCTAGAAGACTTGGGAGGTGGCGATAGTTTTTCTTGGAATTCTTATGGGTCAGAATATCTAAAAGCACCAGTATATGTGTGTACCTTCTTCCGATTCTGATACAACAACTGGCTGATATTCTGTGTAGTTCGAAAGCAGCAGTGAGTACACGTCATCATCATACTCGAATAACATGATGCTCACTCTTTTTTGTTCCTTTACGTTCACCTGAAGACTTTCCCGAACTGAGTACTTTATTGGACGTATTTGCTGAATTAGATGGCTTAGTAGGCAGTGCAGTGCTAGATGACTTTCGAGTTGGATTTGGTGGATTACTGGTTCTCGAGCGCTTTGATGCGGGTTCTGCTGGTGAGCCGCTCTGCTTTGAACTCTTCCCCTCATTGACTATCATTGAATGTTAGATTTTCAAGTAAGAATCAGACACGTAGGCGTCACCTTTAGCATCTGAATTTCTTCGTTTTCCATTTCCTTTTCTGATTGCCTCCCACTTCTGGTCAGCTTTTGTCACTCCTTGTTTTTCTCCTCGCTCAGCATTGTCCTGCTGGGACTTGTAGGATCTAGTTTGTCGGGAGGCCATAGCAGTCAAAGCTGGTCAAGACGAGGAAGTGTGCGGAGTTCAGAAAAGTTTTTAGTCCTATTTTCGACCCTTACTACTAAGCGGAGGCACTGTAGCTACGGCCTCATATCTCTCCTCTTCTGTCACTAACAAATATCATATCTTCACTATGTCGTCCTCACATTACACATGCTCAGCTTGTGGCAATAGCTGGGCTCGTTCAAGTGATCTCACTCAACATTATATTAAAACCAAGAATCCGAAATGCAAGAGAGCCGGAGAAGTTGAGTTTACAGATTTTATCCGCCCATCTCGTTCATTTCCTCGTCGTCCTCGCGCCTTTCTGCGTACATGGCATTCACAGACTTGTGATAACATTCAGCAAGATGGAGATGGAGAGGAATGTGAACCCCAGCACTTTACTGGCGATTTCTTCGGTCAAAATTATACAGAGGCAGACTTTCCAGGGTTCTCAGATTCCCCGAGCCCAGATGACGAGGAGGGGGTCAGTGATGCTACCGAAGACATTGAATCTTCACTAGAGGCTCCAGAGCTCGAGACTACATGGGAGCCTCAACGTCCAGCTGCATCTGAACCCACTGCTAATACTAATATGGAGGTTGATGACGAAATTCCTAGCCCACCTCGTCGACCACCAAATGTACCACTTCGAAAGCTTCCAGCACATCGTGAAGGCATCTATGTGGAGAATTTCGGAGGTCAAGCAGGCACACCATTACCTGATGCTACACCACACTCGTTCTATGACTCATCGAGTGGTTTTGAGCATTACCAATCCAACATCGCAGAGAGCAAGGAAAATAAGTGGGCACCATTTTCATCACGTCTAGATTGGGAGGTTGCACACTGGGCAAAGATGCAAGGGCCTGGATCTACTGCGTTCGACAATTTGTTGTCAATCAAAGGGGTGCGTAGACTGTTTGACACTCCAAGTCCTCTTTGTGCTAAAAAATTACAATACTCAGGTTGATGAAGCATTGGGTCTTTCCTTCCGTAACAGTGCAGAGTTGAACTGTATTATTGATAACAACCTCCCCACACGCCGTCCGGAGTTTTCACGGGAAGAAGTTATTATTGCTGGACAGGCCTTTGACCTTTACAAACGTGACATCATGGAATGTATCCGAGCACTTTATGGGAGTGCAGAACACAGCCCATATCTGTGCTTCGTTCCAGAACGCCACTATGCAGATGCCGACAAGACCATCCGACTCTATCATGATTTCAACACAGGGAAATGGTGGTGGGCGACTCAGGTATGTGCTATTTAAACAAAGTAGACGTCGAACTAATGAGTATCCAACTCTAGAAAGCTGTCGAGAAGGACAATCCTGGCGCTACAATCATTCCTATTATTATATCTAGTGATAAAACCCAAGTCACCCTGTTCCGGAATAAATCTGCATACCCCGTCTATCTTACTATTGGGAATCTTCCAAAAGAAATTCGACGTAAGCCCTCGCAGCAAGGGCAAATCCTTTTAGCATATCTACCTACCACTCGCTTGGACCATATCAAGAATAAAGCAGCACGACGCCGTGCAGTTAGCAACCTCTTTCATGCCTGCATGTCTCACTTGGTAGCGCCATTGCAAGAAGCTGGTAGAGAGGGTGTTGTGCTGCAAAGCGGTGATGGTGTCAAACGTCGGTGTCATCCTATCCTTGCTGCATATGTGGGAGATTACCCTGAGCAAATGCTTGTAACAACTGGATACTATGGTCATTGTCCATGTTGCGAGACTCCAAAGAATGAGCTAGGTGCTTATCCATGTTCGTCACCATACCGTGACATGGAGAAAGCTGTTGCTGCATCGAAAGAGATCGGGACAGACACCTGGGTCCAGAGCTGTGCCGACTGTAATATTAAACCTGTTCAGCATCCTTTTTGGGAGGATCTTCCTTATACTCATATATTCCAGTCGATTACTCCTGACGTTCTTCATCAATTGTATCAGGGGGTCATGAAGCATCTGATTTCATGGTTGACGGACATCTGTGGGGCTGAAGAAATTGATGCTCGTGTTCGCCGGCTGCCACCAAATCATGGTATCCGCAATTTCCACAAAGGGATCACCACTCTCTCTCGTGTCAGTGGCACCGAGCACAAACAAATGTGCACGTTTCTTCTTGGCATTGTGACTGACATCCCTTCACTGACAAGCCAACAATCCCGCACGTTACTATTGGCAACCCGATCACTTCTTGACTTTCTCTATCTTGCACGCTATCCAATACACACCAACGAGTCTCTCCAATCCCTAGATGCAGCTCTTGAATCATTCCATGCTCATAAACAAATCTTTGTGGACCTTCAAGTCCGTGAACACTTCAATTTTCCCAAACTCCACTCCCTCTGCCATTACTCACGAGCCATTACTCTATACGGTACTACCGACAACTACAGTACCGAGACAACCGAGCGACTCCATATTGACTTCACTAAGGATGCCTATCGTGCCACTAATCACAAGGATGAATATGCACAGATGACACGTTGGCTCGAGCGCCGGGAGAAGGTCATGTTCCATTCAAATTACATTCAGTGGAGGTTCTCAGCACGTCCTGAGCCCAAGGAGGCTGCTCTCCAGCCTTCAGTAGGTGTTCGGCTGGATTTTCCAGGTGCACAGCGTACCTTAACGGATTTGAGGTGTGTCTTCGAGCAACAGCTTACACGGTTTCCAACTGTCAAGTCTGTGTCACTGTCTAAGCTGGAGGACCTCAGCCTGAGTGCTCGTGGATATGGGGCAACCAAATTCAGTTCTGCTCTTGCTCGATTCATTGTTCAATACCGACAACCAGATCTCTCACCTCTTCAGGTGGAAGAATATGCTCGTGTGGTAACCTTTCCATTCAGAACAGTCCCAGTTTGGCATGCGATCAAATTCCTAAACAGAGATCTTCATGGCCGGGAGACCCTTGATGTTGTTACAGCACATCCCCGTCGATACAGTGCAAATGGGCAGATATCCAAAGCAGCTCAGTTTGATGCAGCACTCATTCAGGTCAGCAATGAAGTCCTCACCAGTAATGAATGGCGCCCACTCAAAAGTATGTATATTGGATTTAGCCTTTTGGCAGGCTGAATGTCACTCATCTCTTCTCCAGATATGCGTGCAGGTCGTATTCGGGTGATATTCTCACTGCCTGACAAGAAACTCGACACTCTTTTCCCTCCCGACATGACTCCACCAAAACACTTGGCATATGTCGAGTGGTATACAAAGTTCAACCGGGACCCTGATCCATATTCCGGACTACATCGTATCAAGAAACAAGTCATTCAGGGCTCGCCTGCAGCAGCCGTCATTCCGGTGGATTTAATCAAGCGCAGTATTCAGCTATATCCGAAATGGGGCGGCGCAGTACCAGCAGGATGGACTTGTGAGACTGTCCTGGATGAATGTGACATGTTCTATGTTAGTCCTTTCAAGGATAGTCGTACATATGTTAATTTAGCTTAATGATGGATAAATCTAATAATGTTATTCTTCTCTTGACGCTCCTGAGTAACATTGAGTAATATTCTGTAATATTTGATGCTCCTGACCTGTGAGAAAGGGATTCCTCGCAATTATGATGGATTACCGCTAAAATGGCCGGGATAGCGGAGGTATCAATAATTTTGGACAATTACCAGATTATTTTCCGTGTACCGATTTCCTGATGTCGGTTTTGGTTTCTCGTTTGTAAGTAATTGACGCACACATGTTACTCTTGTTTTTGTTTTTGTTTTTGTTGAAATCACCCTTATCCCTTGTCTTTTACTGTATCTATACCTACCTACCCACTCCCTAGTGGATCGTTTGAATACCCCGCTTTGCTGCTTTGCTTTGCTTTTATTTTCTTTTTCTGTTTCTTGCTTCATCTCCTTCACCTTTATCGCTCGTTCACCTTCTCGTTCACCCTCCTCACCTCGACGTTTCCATTTCTACATTTCCACATTCCTCGTACATCTCTACATTTCTTTTCTCGTATCTTTCTCGCCTGATAACAACTGTATACATACTCGTACTCGTACGTCTCCGACTCCATATCTTTATACTGTAGCCTTTATTCGAATACCTCGAGCGTCCCGTCGAGCGTGTATGGGGGAAGTCCTGCGCCTGATGAATTTGATGCGCACCGATACCACCAGGAACAAGGACAGGGAGAGGGACTTCTGGTGACGGTTCATTCACCTCAGCCTGTTCATCCGATGGGTATGGATATGCAGGGTACGAAGTAGGGCGTGTGAGTAAGAGTAAGAGGAAGAGCGTACTTAGATGGTGTGTGTACATAGTCCAATGTTGAGCCATTTTCGAATTCGTGCAACCTCATCAGTTTCTCTTGCTTGCTTGGCCTGGCTGGAATGTCAACCGAGAGCACCACGGTCCACTGCTGTTGATTGGCCGTTGGTGTCGGAGAGAACGGACTTAATGCTAATTATATATAGTTTCATTCAAGGATGTAACACGGAAATTAGCCTGCTCCATGTACGATGTCTAGCTTTTCCGAATTGAGAGCGAGTATTCTCAGCTACATTGCATGCGTTGAATTGAAAGAGACTGGTAAACATATTTAGCGCCCATGCGCACAGACCAGTTGTACAGGCGCCCAGGCGCCTAAAGTCAACGCGTCTCTTCTTCTGGAGTGGAGCCTCATGAACGAACCTGCAATGTTTGGTACTCTTCCATTCGCGGACTTGAAATGACTACGATCAAGCTATATACCTAAGGTGCCGTCCCAAAAGCCTTTGCGAGCACATCCGAGGCGTTCTTTATGAAGGTTGCGCCCATTTTTATCATTCTGCGTCGACTTTTAGAGCGAAACGAAGAGTTCAGGAAAGAGAAGACGTACTCTGGGAGATAGGAAAGCCAAAGGATGTCAGACTCGTTCAGGCAGGCTACCACGAAATTTTAACAGCAGAACTCGAAGAACTCACCGTCCGGAATCATAAAGACATGCGTACCCTTCTCATACATTACCACATCAACCTCTACCCCAAGTTCCTTCAATTTCTCGCCATACTCCACCGCCTCGTTCCTCAAAATATCACACTCCCCAACCGCAATCCAGGCCTTCGGAGCTTTTCGGAGAATTTCTTCTGGGGCGAATATCGGTGAAGCTTCCCATTTCGTCCAGTCTGTTGGGCTTCGGAAGTAGAGGCTTTTGAACCAGTTCATTCAAGCAGGTGAGAGGAAGGGTGCGTGAGCATTGGATGACCAGAGGTCTCCTGGAGAGTCGGTCGCCGCGGTGTTGTTGATGACGGGTACTATGAGGAGTTGGAGGGAGAGAGGGGATGGAAGTGGGAGAGAGAAAGTAGATGTACTAGATTTGAGGGCGAGGAATGCAGCTAGCTTGCCTCCGCTGTGTAGTATGATGATCGTGAGTGTTATACCCTCAAGAGAATTGGAGTCGTGCTCACCTTGACACTCCACCCGTTGCTATTCTATTTAGGTCGGCGTCGAGGAGTGTTTTACCGTTTTGAAAAACCCATTAGAGAGCCTCGATGGCGTCTTCGACGGCGGTGGGATACTTGTGTCCCTGGAGACAGGCGGTAGTCGACGAAGAGGACAAGCATTTTGCACCTGAAGTCGAGCACAGTATATGGGTTTCTGAATGTGAGTCGCTCCTCTGTCTCTTAGATGCACGATTTCACTCACGAACACACAAATTAGTTATAATATTAGTCTCGCTCTCGATACCACCCAACGTCCATCCTCCTTAGTACAAGCGCGTCAGCAACGTTAATATCCACCAAATCCTACCTACCTCCATGAAAATAAATCATAACAGGCCATCCACTCCCCGGCACCTCACCCTCAGGCGTATAAGCTCTCATCCTAGTCTTACTGAGCTCATAATCCTGCACCTTCCCTACTTTCCTTGGCGTTGATAGACCTACGGTGAATGTCGGTGTTTTCCGGATTTCTGGGTCCTAGGGAATCGTATGGGGATGGGTGGCGAATTGGATGTACTTGTTATGATAGGTGATGTATTCCGGGTCGAGTTTGGAGAGCATGGATGGGTGGATGGGTGGATGGCCCGGGCTTGCTTGGAGTAGGAGAGGACTCGGAGGTCGGAGAGAGATCCGTCGACGGTGATGACGTTTACCCCTAACCCTAAGTTCTCGTGGCGGAAGAGGCTCAAGGTCATACGTTTGTAGCAGTTGTTTCCATCCACCTATGTCCTCCGACTGGATGCTCTGTCTTTACTCTTTTTCCAAAAGCTCAACCGAATGAACTTGTGGTCATTGAGCCTTCAAATCAAGGAACCTTTCTACACAATGTGATCAAAGCTCTTGTCCGGTTGTCTCGTCGAGTCAATCCCTTTGGCAGGTTGATATGTCTTTGGGTGATCGTTGGAATAACTCTTTGGCTCGGGGGAAAGGTACTTGATTGATTTGTCGGATTCATCTACTTGCTTTCATTAACGGATCACTGGAATAGAAGATACTCATTGTATGAGAATGCATCGAAGGATTTCACAGTGCATTCATGATGGTTCTGAACCAGAAGTCGTATGAAAACGCTACCCAAAGATCTCTTTGCCAGAAGAATCACCCATTGTCTACACGGGCTACGGTTCACCGACGGATTATCCCCTTTGTCGCTTGATATGGTCATCTTATCAGGATCCCATTCAAATCGAGTGGCAACTCTTTCATTCAACACAACGGGAAACAAACTTCAAAGTGGCACTTCAAAGCTTCAAAGAGCTTCAACTTTGATATCCAGCCTCGCCATTCATCCATATCGTATAAATAAAACGCTAGGCCCTCTCCTTATCTCCAGAAAATCCTGCAGTTGTCTTCTATTGCCCATCATGCCTCATAGAAACCTTGCGTATGATTCAGATGCGTCGGTGAGTTTTTGACTGTTTCGAAGGCGAGGAAGGATATCCTTTCTAATAAGTCCCGTCACTCTTCCTCCCTTCTCTCTTTTCCTCTTATAATCCTCGTCGGTTTTCCTAATCCCCTTGTCCTTAGTACTCTGATTCGGACGACGAAGTCCCACGACCCTTGCACATCGATCACCAGGAGCTTATTAGTCCGTCCAGGAACATGCTCGAAGACCAATACTCTTCCCCCCGTGCTGACACTAGTGCGTTGGAGGCGAAGTTTGAAACTCTCTATCCCTACCTCGAAAAACTGCTCGTAATACTCATTTCCCTCGTATTCATCCGAAATCTCTTCTGGATGATAAGGGAAGTAATGCTCTGGGTCAAACGAGGCCAAGTCTATGGAAAGCTTCTGCGCGCCGGGAGCGCACAGTGCGTCCCGTGCTGGGAGTTGCAGGCGGAGAGTGACCAACTCGCGAGAAGGTGGGCTGACGCGCTTAGAGTGGAGGGCCGTTGGGCATACGTGGATTCCGGGATTTGGTGGATTTTGATGGATGTTATCGCGGCGTTTGCTGTGAGTGAGTGGGTTGTGCGCCGGGTGAAGGCTGCTTGGAGGAATGCGTAGATTCCTCGTTTTGGTGGAGCCGCTCATTGATGGGATGGGGTAGGAGGACCCGGGAGGGGTAGGAGGACCTGGGAGTGTAATGGGATGGGGTAGGAGGACCTAGGAGTGTAAAGCGAAAGCGAAATCGGTTTTGGAGAGTTCGAAATGATTCTTTTCATGCGTGCCATTCAATGTAGACTCGTGGCAACAGATCTAATTTGTATCGTTGTATATGCATTTATGTAGTATCGTATTTATCTGTGATTTGTGCGCATCAGTTAAGTATTGGTTGATATGTATACTGGAATATACAACATATACATGCCCCCGAGTCAAAGATATCTACACAATTCAGCGACGTAAGCACGTAACCGTTCAATTGGTGCTTATGTCGACCATATAGCAATTGCTCGCCTAGCTACCCTTGATTCAAGTTCATTTTCGTGAGGAAAGAGATGGTCCTCTCCACTGTTTCACAATGTCTGGGCTGGCGCGGAGGGGAAACGGGGAAACGGGCACTGGGGCACGTTCATGGCTCGATGATAATGTTCACTCCGCCTCACCCACGTCTTTCTCCTGCGCAGGTACCCCCATGGCACTATAGTGAATAGCCTGTTTAAACGATTCCGAGTCCGATTTAGGTGGTGCCTGAAGAGTCGAAGTAGGAAGGGGCAGAAGGGTTATAATGGACAGGCAGGTCAGCGACTGCAATTGGGGAAGCGACGAGGGTCGGCTGGTCGTGTAAAGGTAGAATTTGCACCTGCTGCGTCGTTTGAGGAGGATTAACTTCAACATCCTTCTTTCCTACAGCCTCTCCTCCATCTGTCACCAATGTCTCCTTGCTCTGCTTCATCTCCTCCGGCTCAGCCGTAAACACTACAGTCTTGGCCTGCTTGGCCTGCTCTCACTTCGCTTTCTCTCCTTCTGTCGACGTCTGCGGATCTGGAAGTACCATGGCCTGCGGTGACCTAGTAAATTCCTGCGCCAAAGATGACCTCCCTGAGTACACCCCCTCACCTCCTTCTCAGTCGCCGCTTCTTCCAACAAAGGACACTCCGGAATAGGGCTAGGAATAGAATGTTGTCCCGGTAAAATATTCAAAGGGTGCAATAGTCAAAGCACCCGTATCGATGCCTGGTGTTGCTGAATATCTTCCGCGTGTAGAGCTGGATTCTAAACGCGCAACGGACGTCACTCTCGAAGACAGTTTCTGTGAGGCTGTAGCAGGGACTTTGGAGGCAATAGACGCGGAGGGTGTATGGCCAACAGAGGTCATAGAACGGAATGTGCAGGCGCCAATGAACGTTCACGTTCTTCGGCTTTGTCCCTGCCTAGACTCAAAAAGGAGGAGCTTCTCCGCGCCACGGTGTCCATACGGTTACGGAGACGCTTTGGTATCCCACTCATGGTAGTGAATAAGATGTCGAATCAAGAAAGATGGAGTAACAATGTAAAAATGAATGAGAAGAATCGAAGCGTAGCGTTCAACGTGTCGCCGAATGGAGAGAGAAGGGATGGTAGGCGGTGGTAAAGATGCAAGCGGCCTTTATCTTTGAGAACAAAAGCAAACGCATGCCTGAAGGTAGAATTGAGGTGACGATTCATCGACGCAGTCTGCGCGTGGCCCCTTCTCGTTGTTGTCTTAGGCTCCTCTCTACCATCTCCACCATCTCCATCACGCTCAGCATCCCATTCGCCATCCGAGCACTCGACCGACAGAGCTATCACGAAAGAAGAGGAAGTAAAGGGGACAATAGGAGCTGTAGTGCCTTCAAAAGAAGTCGGGATAGCAATAAGACTAGCAGTTGCAGTTGTCAGACAAAGTGGCGAACCCGAACCCGCGGACCTGAGCTTGAGCCTGCAGGGCGTGGAGAAGGCAGTGAAACTGCATGATCGGGAACAGCTGTCGGGTCGACTGACGTCAACATAACAAATGGCTGCTGCTTGGGATAAAATGAG
>RCHF01002939.1:0-25220 GCA_003987895.1 Neonothopanus nambi | reverse complement strand
AAAGCTTTCCATTCTTCAAGGTGCTCCACATTTAATGCAGATAATGATATGAAGATGTCGCGCTTGAGCATGTACTGCTCCATTGCATCAACCAGGTCTAGCATCAACCGCTGCGCCATCCCAATAATCTTGCACCAGTTCTGGTAAGAATAGTAACCCGAAATCACGTCTTGACGATGGCCACTATTCATCTGTCGAACGGCAGGCCCTAACTGATTGGATTCTACCCATGGCGGCTCGGCAGTTTCTCCATGAAAATGCCCCATGCACTCCATGTACGCTGAACTGTACACATACATGCAAAAGGGCTTATGATCCTGAATGTGAAGGGCCGGAATGGAATATCTCGCACGTTTGACGATGTGAAGAAGTGTCGGACATGTTATACTGAATCGCCGCTCGATATTTCTAGAGTATTGACAGTTACAGTCATATGAAAAACAGTCATCGCATGCACTGAGATATCCTTCTTCCCTGTTGTGCCATATATGAGAAAATGCATGCTGCAGGGCTTTGTCGGTAAAAGCAAAGCTATTAGATCATTAGTGAGGACCGCATAGCATTTGAAATATCACATACCCTTCTCCTCTCAACAGATCCACTGACGCACGTATTAAAACATGCACACATTGGATATTTACCACACCTGTCACCGCCAAATTCTTGAACTTCTTACTATCTTGATTGTTCACAATTTTAGAGTAGTTGCAGGTCGATTTCTATTGGACTAGTCAAAACAACACTCTAATTCAACAGAATTACAGAACGTACTTCGTTAGTTTTAGGCGCTATCTTCAGATACTCCGTCATGTCTTCCCGCGAAGGGAAGTAACCGACACCATTTGCAGTAGTCAGCGCAACATCATCGGGGTCGTTGTTCTTCTTGTATTGATTAAGATGAAAGTTACCATCCGCTGTCCATTGTCGCTGATTCAAATGCCTGCAGACCATCTGAGGATAGAGCTATCCAAGGGAACAGTAAACATACTTCAACTTGTCAGGCGTCCTCTCCCATCCATCCTCCATATTGAAACCTTCCTCCAGACAGCTAGGGCAGAAGAGTACCAACGAGCCTGGTACACGATGAGGAAAGCGCGCCGAGAGATTGTATGCTCGACCAGACCATTTGTCCAGGCATAGCCGCCTCCAAACACGCGCCACACGTAGAAATTGCTTGTAGGGTTCCTAAGAACCCACATTTAGCTATTGACACAAATTTCTTAGGTTATAATCATACCTGGACTGCATGGGTAAAGGCACCATCGGTGAGTCGGCGTAAAGCCCCCAAGTAATCATATGCAGCCTTCTTTGAAACAAGATGGTGTTCTTGAAATTCATCTAGCACCTGGAAGGACAGTGCGACACGTGGATCTGTGAGTGAAGTAGGGAAAAGCCGGGCATCCATGAGCTGTTCGACTTTGTTGGGGCTGCCATTACAGTGACAAAAGGCAATTCGTGTACCATGAACGCCGTTCGTGTGTACGACCGTAAACGTGTGCGTAGTATGATGATTGGGGCACGGTCCACCACCGTGTCCCAGCTGTATAGCATAGCTCTCCTTCCGCAAACATGCAATATCGCGACACCGATAAAAACCAGCACCATTGAGCTTTCCATCATCCTTATCGCTTGTGCAGGCTTCCCATGTCAATGCCCAATGAAAAGGACAGTAACGATGGTAAGAAATAAAGCATTCCTCGCACGAAGTCTCGTACTGTGTGCAGTCACGGCATTGTACAACGCATTTGCCTTGGCCACACCAACACGGCTCGCCAACATCTGATCCAGCTTCAGTTCACAGAAGGAGGAAAAGGAGACGCGGAAGCATGGCTATGAACTCAGCCAGTCTCCCAGCTTCCTATAATGAACATGAATATGCTATCGCGACTCACAGAGTATATACTCGCCTGCGTCTGTTTCTTCGGGCCCTGCTCCCCCGTATCTTCATGTACCTCGCTCTGGTTTTCCACCGTAGCACCTTCAGGAAATTGCGCCGAGACCTTTGCTACGGGAGGGTCGAGATGCCAAGTGCCCCTCCCGCTGCTGGAGGTCGGTTCCATGGTGTACGTCAAGATGCGTCTCTCAGCTTCTGCATCTTCTCGTGCCTTCCTCTTTCGAGATCTCTCAGAATGAGCCTTGTTCTTGATCATGGTGGTAGCACTACAGGAGAATCATGCTGTGCACGGTCAAACAAAAAGAAATGTCTTACCATGTGTTCACCACAAACAAGAATGCGTGTCAAAATCCGGTTAACTTTTTCTTGAGCACCGACCCTCGGTATCGTTGTCAAGACAGGATCATCGACCAAAGTCGAGACCAACCAACCACCAAGGTGATTGTACAATCCATACCCAGCCCGTGCGTTATCATAAAAGACCAAGAGAAGAAGAGCCACTAAGAAGTCGACTTCGCCAGACCGAGTTCCGCGTTTTGTAGTGCCAATCAATGTTGTAGAAATGCCGAAGTCGTCGTTGACCATAGTCAAGACGAAAGCCACCAAAGTGGCTTGACAGTGGGTGGAAGGAGGAAGTAAAAGTAAACAAGGTAGCGCGTTGCGTTACTTAGTAAGCACCCGGGTAATGCCCACAGCCAAGCCTGGTGTACTGCTGAATAAGCATACAGAGAAAAAGATAGCTTTGGCCCTTCGCACAAAGTGCAAAATGTTGATTATAATATATATACAAAGTATATACAGTGTTAGGTATACTACAAAATACGTGTACAAGTAATCATCAAATATAAGACAAATAAAGTTCAAGTAGCAGTGGTAAGTCGACTGGGGAGGATCAGAGCACGACCAAGAACATTATACACACACTGAACGTAATATAAAGTGAGCATTCGTTCCCACTCCTTTCCCAAGCTCTGCACATTACTCATGTCCATTTCAATCCCACGCCGCCATATCAACGGTTTTTCCAAAGGCCAGCTGCTCATAACAAACCAAAACGATTTCAAAGCCTTGTATCTCTCCAACCAGTCAGACGACGTGATGCCGAAATCAAGAGTCACGTCAGGAACGTCACTGGTGGGTGTTCCACTGAATATGTACTGGAAGGACTTTTCTTGTTTTTGACTATACAAAGCCAAGGAGTGTTCCAAAGATACCTGCGAGATCTCAGGTGATGGTCTGGGTCTCTTCGAATCCAAGACTTCGTCAACACTGATGAGCTCATAGCGAAAGTTGAAGATGCAGAGTTCACAGATAAGCGTTCTCCCTTCCTCCACATCGAATTCAGTAACCTTTGGAGCGAGCAAGGGGGTGGTCGGATCACCGTATGTCTTCATCGCATCCACCACAAGTTGACGAGCCCTGTGAACATCTTCCTGGTGCTTGTTCTTTGGCACAGGATCATCCTCGCCCTCACCAGCAGGGCCGATATAAGGCAGCACAAGAACCTTCCGCCAGACTTCAGTCGACTCGGGTCCTGCATTCACCTTTATTCGAGCTAACCAAGCCTTCCGCAAATGTTTCCACTGGGCCAGAAAGACTGGCTGCCGAGACATGTCCTCCATTGCAAAAAACATCCCGGGATCTGGTGCAATGAACAACCTTTTTTTGAGGGTAACACCATCTCTTTGTATTGTAAGATTGGCTGTCTTCCATGCCGCGATACAGGAAGGTGCGTAAGGATCACTCGCCAGAAGACCGTCAAATGTATTTCGTTGCTGTTTTGGTGCTATCCCAGATATGTCAGAGCTATGAAGAGGCGGGCCAGGAATGAACTTACAATTGATAACCGCCTTCCCTCCATGTGTGCGTCGACGCTTCGCTCCTGCAACCGGGTCTGCTCCAGCTCGTTTTTTTGATGATGGCATAGGTACCGTCGAGATGCTTGCAGACGAACTCATAGATAGCATGGTGGTCGAGCGAATTGCTTGCCCTTCGCCTAACATGTAAGATGACTGATAGTGCCCTGGGTAATGCCCATTTTTGAATGGACTCTGTTCTTGGAAACAGCGAATCACAGCAGTTTGAATACAGAGAAACTTTTCGTTTGAGCCGGTGTCAGACATCAGAATCGGCAAGTATGGGGGAATTGCGCCCCTCAACTCTACCTGAGGTGCTATTGGCCTGTCCAGAGGAACCACAGATTGAATGACTTGTCGATCAAACTTTGTCCATGGCCTCACATAGTACACTGGTAGCCCAGCGGAATACAATGCTTTCGCAGGTGCGTCATCCCATACAAAACACCCCATGCGATGCATGTCAACGGTTGCTGGCGGATGACTATTGCGAAGGTGTTTGCTGAAGATAGTAACATAATCTATCAAGGCCGTCTGCATGATCCAGCTTCGCTGGAGTTCCACAAACCCACGCTGAAGGTCTCGAAGGGGAGATGACATGGTGGAGATGTGAAGTAAGCACATATCAGAAATCGAGCGCAATTCTGATACTAGCCTCTTCAGCCCTTCATCCTTCTCTGCCTCGAGCATCACATCAATACATTTGGTCTGAATATCAATGTTATGTTGCAAGTCCCAGACGATGTAATGCTTCAAAACTCCCTCCCTCGTCCTTAAGCCCCGCTCTGTGTATTGAACTATCCCCTCCGTAACGTTTGTCCACATAATACAGTCGTCATAATATGGATCAGTCTCCTTCAATGGAGCTTTCGGAATCGCAGCCAGATACGGATAGTTAGCGTTGTAAGGCTGGGGCCAGCACAAAGGGTCGTCGGGTCCATAGCGAGCATCACTTCGACGATACAGGTCGCGTGTGGATCCAATGGGAGGTTCAGGAATGGAAGAGCAATTCGGCGATGTGATAAATTCTCGGGTTCGGTTCAAGAGAGCACCGCATTGACCATCCGAGTAGGTCATCGGAATGAGAAGGTCATTACACGCGCTTTCTGGATGTTTTGGTTAGCCAACTGCACAAAAACTATAAGTTGTCCTTACTGATTTGGGGGAGATTACTGAGGAGATCTTCTTTAGTGAGCACGACAGAGTGATCCATTGCGTGGCGCTGTGAGGATGTTGAGTTCGCTGTTCAATATAACATACTTAGAGCTATGAGTCCGCGGCATAATAAGAACAACTACTCACGGCTAGGAGAGGTATCGAGTGATAGTTTCCGCGATCTTCGTGTAATGTCAAGGTTTGTGAGGGCTGAGCAATCAGAGCTGCGCCTAGGAGACCACCACAGTGGTTCTAGGTAGTGATTGACTCGTTTAGGGTGGTATTCTGGGCTTTGCGTCTTCAAGCAATAGCAAAGTGGATAGGCTGAACAACCAGAGTTGTGCCCAGGAAACCACCAGAGTGGATTCGACAAGACGGAGGGATGGCAGGAGAGGTAGTGGGTCAGAGTTATGGTAGGATGTAAAGAGAAAGCAAATAGAAACAACGGCGCACGGACCCGTTACATAATTTTAGACGCTCGCTGAGCGCTCAAATTGCCGCAACATCACTCTCATTCGATATACACCAAGTACAATAGTAAACAGCTTCATTAACGCGATATAGARTTACAATTTCTTGAAGAGACGCATATTCAACACCAGTATGTAATCTACATCATTAGAATGAAACGGAAGTGACCTATTGCAGCCAACTGTCCATCGTGGAATGGGGCGAGATGTTCTCTTTGTCTCTCCTGCAATAATGGCGCCCTATAGGTTTAGAAATGAGCGAATCATGTCAATATCTTGATGTAAGGCGTACTTTGAACCACTTACAAGCAACTCGAGCGTGCGTAAACCCCACTGACACATAATTGTATGTAGTTAAACTGCCGCGATGTATACCTGAGGGACTAGACATGAATAATAAGATCCAATGTTATGAATAATGTTGGCTTACCATTTGGGTGGCTCAATCTAGCGGACGGTTCAGCACTAATGTGAAGCTCCATTTGATTACCATCGTTCTCTCCAGCTGGTACATGATCGAAAAGGGATTGTTCTAGACGTTCTAGAGCTGAGGCGTTAGACTCGCCTTCTACTGGAACAGAGGGGACGAAGTCGTCACCGGAAGGCATTGCTGGTGCAGAAATCTGGCGAGATACATTATATACGCACGCTTTACGTTCGGCCACAAAGCTGACAGGTGCAGCCAGTGAGAGCCGAAGTGTAAGGCAAGCAGAATTCAAACGCGCGCGGACGCTTTGACTGCCCCTGCCACATCGTGTATCATGAGTCAAACAACACCGTGGTCAAACTTGTTCTTATTCACGTACCGCCATGAACATCACTCCCGTTCCCAATTCCAGACCGAAGCCCCTCCCCATCTCTACTCGTGATATGCACCCACCAACGGTCTCCGGCTTTTATAGAATACGGGAGGAGTGGCATAGAGCCATGCTCCTGATCGTTCTCGAAGTCGTCCCTGAATTTCGCGTCCTTCTATGTTGCAAGAACAAATGGTCCAGTGACGAGTCACCAGCGTTCGAGCATCAAATGGACATTGACTTGGAGTTCCATCGGAAACAAAACACAGGAAAGCTGACCTACAAGGTGAGAAAAGCTCTGTAAAGATTGTACGAACATACTCACCACTCAGTATCAACCTTCTCTTCAGTATTCTTCCTGTGTTGCTGGAACCAGTCGTCAGCTGACTCCAACGGAGCGCCAAAAGGTTTTGCTTTCGATCCGACAATGGGTTGAAGAAGAGAGGGGGCTACCACAAGAGCGTCAGGGTAAGAATCCGACCAGCAGAACTTCTAAAGCTGACATGCTTGCCGTCTGATAGACATCGCCAGAAACCTGTTGACGAGGAAAGCATCTTGTGCACATTCTCGTTTAAACGGTCGGTTGATTGCTCATATCATATCTAGGTGATCATCCGAAACAACGCCATTGTCTTGAAACAAACGACTCACCTTTGAAGAACAAAGGCCGTAGGGGTGAACGAGAGTGATGGGCAAGTCATATGTTGGCCCATAGTAAGGAATACCTTCAACCAGAGTCGAGGACATGCACCAACCACAGTTAGCGCCAGTAGAGTACCTATATTTGTCAGAAGGGGGAGGGCTGGACCCAGGTGCACAAGCAAATGTTAAGTACTTAAGTACCTGTAGTATGCCAATAAACAGATGTTGGACGCGCGTCGCGCAGTGAGCGCTTGACTGTGGCATGTGTGCATGTGAATCTTGAACTTAGCGCTTGAGCGGACTTAACGCTCACCTGTACCGGTCTAAGCTCAAGCCCTCGCTAGCACTACTCACTCATTCTCCGAGCAACGACTCACGTCATGTGCTTCCTTTTCGACTTTGGTCGATGAAGAATGGCGCCAAGTATCCATTCCCTAGATGTCTCGCGAGCAATTCAACCCAGCAACTGTGTTGGAAATCCGGCCCTTGAAGTTAGCAACCACTCGTTGTGGTCTGCAGTCTTCGTCGACTTTGGTCGATGATAGCTAAATATACGACGCATTCACTACCAATGGAAACTTCAAAATGAAAGCGAGCAACACGTAAGTATTTCTTATATGATTCTACTTGTAATTTACAGTGATCACAATTGTTCAGCCGCAATCAACAATCCCAAGTTTTCATGCAGCTCCCTAAGCTGTTTCCGAAACACGGGCTTTAGCTCCCGACTGCTGGTAACCAAACGATGAGTAAGAGCACGACACGCACTGCTCAGCTGCTTGTCATCCCACTCGTCAATTCTCGAGGATGGTCCTGCCTCCGGAGTACTCCCATTCATACCGCTTCCATCACTATGATTGTCCGACGCCTTCTGACGTTTTCCCTGCCCCTCTAATACATCAGAGGCTTTACGCTTACCCTTTTGCGAGGATCTGGAAGCTCGCGGGAGAGTGGAGGGTGTCTTCATGGGCGACGGCTCGGGGGTAGGGAGGGAAGCCTCAGCGGACACAGTAGCGGGAGACAGGTCTAAATGTTTCTCGTATTGTGAGGGCTCATTAGCCTTTGGGAAAATCTCCAGGACTGTCCGCATTCGCTTTGCTGCAGCATTGGTCGGCGGCAGACTGCGCAGATATGCATAGTACAACTTCGCCGTCTCAAGTTGTAAGTCCTTCGAAAGGCGTTCGATTTTCATTGGAGGACAAACTGTGCACTGTGCATCGTAAGTTTTTCAGACTATACCTGGAAGGATGTGTCGCTTACTTTTGGTTTAATCTTGGTAAGGCATCCCCAGCTTCCTGTTGATTTCGTACCCATCGAAATGTTAAGGTAATGGTGGACCGTCGAAGTGTTCGAGTCTTCGCATCGAGCAAAGTCCTCAACGAGTGTAGTGTTATTCAAGCTGTCGAGCATGATCCTGATTTTCATGAGGGGCATCGTCCATTGGCTCACCCTGGAAGCACAGTAGCTGGGAAGTTGTTTGGGAAACTTGGAGTCGGTCATTGTATTGTCATCATTGCTAGTGGCGAGGACTTCTTATAATTGTATCATTTCAATTGTCAAAGCAGTGTCAAAGCGTGCTGGCAGAGATCATACGCTTTGACCTGGTTGTTTTGTCTGGATTATGGTCAAAGCGTGCTAGCAGAGATCATACTTACGCGTTGACCTGGTTGTTTTGTCTTGACTATGGTCAAAGCTTTGGTATTGTCCATTCTGTCTCGTTACGGTCAGCCAAAGCGAAGATTTTCGAGACCGCTTTGACTGGCTATACTTCGCTTCGCAGAAGCAATGGTCATAATCGTGCGCTTCGCGCTCGACTCTGGCCAACACGCTAGAATCGATACAGGTAGAGACGCTCAAATTCGATGAGTACCAACAGTTTTGTGCTGGTTCAATTACAGTGCATTAGCTCCAACTTAGTATGCTACGCTCGATTCCAAATAGGCTACACTAGAATCCAAAGGCTTCATGAAGAACTGCTGCCGCCGCCACCGCCGCTTTCTTAAACTCTTCCGTCATCCATTCCGGCTCCTCCTTTTTAATATCTTCAGACTCTTCTCCATCGTCATCTTCAACCTCTGGTGTACTCTTGGCTCTACCCTTACCCTTCTTCCCCTTCTTTCCATAAAGCATTTCCCGTGCATTAGCCGCCCATTGCTCGAAGTCGTCATTGTCCCAATCAAGGTCATCATCCACGGTCTCTACAATGATAGCATCTTCACCTTTCCCAACCTCCGCTTCGTCTCCCTGCCTCTTCATCTGTTTTGATGTACCCTGTACCTGCCCATCTTCATCCTCCCTGCCACGCTTCCTACTGGCATCCAAGTCAGTGCTGCCTAGGCGGTCGATAGAGCGAGCAGCGGCTTCTTCCTCTTCCTCTCTCCTCATCTCCTCGAGGTAATACAGGAATGGCAATGGGGCAGGTTTACCGATAGACGCAGTGCATACGATGTTCTCGACACGATCAGCACGCAATGGATGACCACATTCTCATAGCCACTGCACGAACAATTTCTTCGTGTGGTTGAAGATCAAGTTTGGCAATGCTGCCTCCTTGATTGAAGCACACCGAGCGCACTGCATGCCGAAAGACGAATTCAGGAAGGGCTTCTTTGTGGCAGAGAGAGACAAACCTTATTCTTTCTCAAGCGACCAAATTCCTGGGGGTTTCTAACACCCATCAAAACCTCTATATTGTGCACGGTCCCCCGCGTTTCATCATCACACTTGGAAAAGTCATGGAGATACTGAGTACCGTGTTTCCCATCGAGGTACTGCCTGATTTGAAGTAGCGCCCGCGCATACTGGGATCTGGGTTTGCAGTATTCCGGGAGTTCACTCCGGAAAATGTCTTCAAAGTTTGACTGCATGAAGTAGAAGTGTTCATATACCTACCCATGTGTACATGTCTTGTTTTTTATACCTCCATCTTTTTTGCTTAACTTGCACTCCAGTACCTCACGCTTTGGCCCATAGGGCCGCTTGGACCATATTACAGTCGCTTGGATCATATACCATTGCTTGGACCATCTGAGACACTTCGTTGGTAGTAATTGATAACTTGTTGTCTTTTGACCATCGTCTTGTAATGTTTGAGAACACAGCCCAGCGTTATTGTCAAAGACAGATTGGATGATGTAAGTTTTTTGCCCTCGCGTAATCCTGATTTCGTAGTTGACCAACTTATGTCAGATTCAAATGATAATTAGGAATCTAAGGCCCAAGAAAGATTCAAACTGCGTGCTTCGAAAGCACGTTGTTGTTATAGACGTGTAGACGTGTAGATGGGAAAGGCGCGCATTGCAACGAGACTGAAGTCAATAGGTG
This sequence comes from Neonothopanus nambi, assembly GCA_003987895.1. NCBI lineage: Eukaryota > Fungi > Basidiomycota > Agaricomycetes > Agaricales > Omphalotaceae > Neonothopanus > Neonothopanus nambi. The sequence continues at coordinate 15,082 of RCHF01002939.1, read as the reverse complement.
CTTACATAAAAATGATGAAACCCAAGCAAGTCCACATTTCTTTCATTAGCACATCCATCCTTATCTAGTGCACGATACACAGATTTGGTGAAACACTCCCCCAAGCTTCTGACATCATCCCAAGTAACCCCTTTCAAGACATATGAACGACACCTTCGCTACGGAACCAAGAAAAATTAAAAATGTGCGTGCATCGGAGGCGTGTCGATGTGCTGAAAAAGATGGGCTAGAGGCGTAACCATAGCGGGTGAGAGGAAGGAAAGCCAGTGCTCATGTCGATATTATGTCGTCGATGTCGATGACTAACGAGTCAAATACACTGAGCTCAACATCAACATCCACCTGCATCCACCTGCATCCCGCCTCACCCACCTCAATTTGACACAACTCAACGACGCAACCGGCCCCAAATGAGCGCTAGGGACATCCTTTCATCTGATCTGGCCGGTATCCAGGCGCTCGAACGCAATATTTCGTGCTTTGACCGAGCTGGATGGCTCTATGTCTTCCACATCGCAGGAACGGAGCTTTATAAGGTTGGGCGTACAATTGACGTGGGTCGGCGGAAGGTAGAATGGGCGAGACAGTGTAGAGGGCAGGTACAGCACTGGTTCACGCCTGTTTGGAGCGAAAATTATATTCGAGGCGGTAAGGGTTTCCTTCTTTAAATTTCAACGAGTCTCAAATGATCGGGAACGCGGGGGCAGAGCGTTTGGCCCACCTTGCACTGGAGAAACGTTGTGTAGAACGGCCGAGGGTGTATTGCAAACGTTGTGAGTATCTCAATCTGAAACTGGTGAGTACTTAATCAGAAGAAACAGGTACTACATGTCATCGTGAGGTCTTTCGATTTCGAGGAGTACCGGAAGAGGTAGTGGAGGATATCATTCGTCCGTTGATTCAACAAACGGCAGAGCTATAGGGGCTACCGTACCGTACTATTCTTTAAAAATCTTGTCATTTGTGCCGCTCATTCTATACGAGTTGATCAAATTTTTGAACTGTTCATTTCGGCCTTTCCGTTCCGTACACATACACATGGTCAATACGCAGATTCTAACATCCACTCCCCCTCTGGCTACGTCGATCCCCTCCCTCCTCTATCTTTACTTTTAGGAATGGGTCTATCGGCACAAAGGCCATCGTGTTCAGACCTCGGCACGCAGCTCAAACTTGTCATCGAGAAATGGCAGATGAACGAGGAGATCAGAAAATGTAAACTCTGCGGAACTATGGCTGAATCAAAATGGTACCGAAGGTGCTTCGGTCGTACCGAGATACAGGTCAGTGCTATAACTCTCAAACCTCAGTTGCGACGTTCATGATGTCATTCACAAAGCTACTGCAGCTGGTTCCTGGGGTGTTGAGAAAGCGCTAGAAACCACAATACTCACCTTGGTGGCGACAAATCGGTTAGAGCATATGGAACCTACGATTAAGTGTATGCCAATAAGGTACGGATATCTATGTCTCTTGGGATATTTGATCTTCAGTTGAACGTCACTATGACAAGAACGTAGACGCAGTCTATGTAGGTACAGCCTGGTCGACCGTTGCTACAATTTCATGTCGGTCATACGTTCGCGGGTGCGGGTACCCCATTCACTTACCATTACGACAATGCCTTAGCTGCTACCAAAGCAAAGAAACACGTTCTTTGCGAGAAGGCAGTCACGTCGAATTTTGATGACCTTCGCTCTCGTTTGTCTGCTGCCAAAGCATGATGTGTTCTTTATGAAAGCGCTCTAGGCGCGTTTTTATCCGTTTGCCCTCGAGCTTAAGATCTTCGATGGGGGGAGAACTTGGATGCACCTTCTTACATAGACTTCGATATTTACAGTGAGTCGCTGTGAAATAAAATACCGCTGCGGAATGGGATGGGTAAACACCACATGTCTTGCTCTAGGCTATCCTCGGACAGTCTTCAAGCTGCTTATTACTCGGAACGGGAGGAACACAAGAAAACATTTGTCAAGTTTCGAATGAGAGCGAGAGGGTGATTAACGAGAAAGGACTCAGTGGATCTTGCACTCAGGTCTTTTTTATTTGTAAGTTCAGCTGACGATACTCCGCATTTATATACTGTTCGTCCCAATATTTCTTAACTTCGTGGTGGTACATCGCTTGCAGTCTCGTGAGATACGATACAATGCTTTGGCATTTCCTTTTCGGTATCATGCCCCACGAGCCAATAGTCATGACGTAACTTATGTTTACTCATGGTCCACGTGTACATGTATTAGTAAGCGCAACAGAACTTCGCGACCGTCGTCCTCATCGCTCTCCTACTTAGATATCGTAGAATCACTTTGGTGGTTCTCTCCGGTTGACTTTGGTCGAACGGATTAACTATCAAAATCTTTTTCCACTCATTGGGCGAGTCGAATCCATTATACAACTGAATCATTATGGTGATTCCGGTGCTTTGACTCTGGTCAAAGTGTTCGAAACTTCGTCAACTTGTGGCCGTAGCCACCCCTGGACAGCGTCGACGACGTGACACTCTGAAGTACAGGATTCACTGCTTATGTATCGTAAGTTCTATTTTGCATTGTTTCATCAGCTTATGATTCCACTTCGTATTGAATCCCTTGTCCTTCTAGTCTTTGCAGGCCCGTTCCAGTCTACATTTACAGCCACTTTGGTGGCTTCTACCTCTCTGACTCTGGTCAAAGATGGTTTCCGTTTTGGTCTCGGTTCACTATCATTAGCCGTGGGTGGCGTTGGCCTCGAGTCATCCATGAAACAATACCTTCCGTTGTGGCTTTGACCTGCGATGGTCCGTTGAAAAACAATACAGTGCTTTGACGTCTCGAGTATATAATCGGAGGTCAATGCAACCATGCACTGTTTGGAATCACCATACACCATCTTCAGACTTCTTCATTCTCGTCATGCCACCACCAGTTGCTACTCCTCCGCCTGTCTACACTGAGCGCCCAGACTCTGACGATGAGGCTCCTCCTCGAGCATCCAAACGCGGGGCCGCGAAGATCGAACATAGTATTCTCTCCGAACATCGTCGACTTATTCGGGAGCATTATCTTGAACAGTACGAAGCTCTCGTCCGCAAGGACGATCCGAAATTCAACCCTCGTGGGACTGGCAAACTCGCGGGACCATGGAGGGAAGCGACGGCTAAGGAGATTATGAAGCTTATTAGGGAGAAGAAGGCACCTTTCAATACATGTAAGCCTCTGTCACCAGTCACAGTACAGGGTGATGAGAAGGTGCGTATTTTACTTCAATTTCACTGAGACTGAAATGACTTAATTGCGTGCTAGACCATCATACGTATCTTCATTAACCATCACAACCACAAGATGAAGACCACTTCGGAGACAAGCATAAACACGCTTACTGCTAACGAGGCTCGGGAAGCCGTCGACAAGCTGATCAGCTTCGCGAGCGTGCTCAAGGGATTCGAGCTGTTTAAGCTCGAGAACAGAGAAGCAATTTTGCGTGAAGCCCGCAACTACACGTCTACATCCGCAGCCGCCAATTTCAACAAGGCGTTGAGCAAATTATGGAGAGAGGCGCGACAGGAAGAATGGAATGAGAGAGCTCGACTTGAATATGATGTTGACAGGTGAGCTTGTCTGGTGTACCACATGTAGCGGATCCTGACGTTCTGTTTCACCAGCAACCAAGGCGAATTAGCAAGCTCGTTTTACAGACTGTTCAAGGCTCTTGTGGCATCAGGCCACGTCGGAAACGCTGAAATGCTGTTTATGGTCTCAATGCGAGATTCAAATGGGCGCGTACGGACCGATATGTGAGTAAGCTATTTATTCAGGATTGTTGAAGGAGGCTAAGCTATTTTTTAGTGCAAGTGCTGGAAGCAGCGGTTCAGATTTCGCTGAGGGCTGTCTGCCTGAGAAAGGACCGGTGGCATCGAAAACCCACTTTGAACAGACCTTTCGAGATCCGTTCCAAGCATGGGCGGCGTCTGTCCTCCCCAAACCGGAAGTCGATGGGCATCATTTTGAGCGGGACGAGAATGGCTGTGTATTATTCCCTCCACTTGACACTGGGCGGACTCCAGCTAATGAATTGGCTGAAATTGCAACTGAGTTTTTCGAGCTTGTCTATAGTAAGTTTTCCTTCGTTAAGTATATTCAGTTTTCTCATAGTTTGATTCAAGGTCGACACTTCAACACGCCGTTAAACTGGACTAAACTCGCCACGGCTCCATCGAAATTTTATGACGTGGACAAGTACAAGTTCCGTTTTCCCTTGAAGAAGCCAAATGGCGACGGAGTCAGCTCAGCCGAAGTATTATTCCTCGTCGACGACTTGAAGGCTATGCAACAACCTTTCAATTTTTACACGGCAGACTTTGCGACACAAAAGAATGGCGAGGCTTCTAATACTGCGGCGTCAAACACTTCTATGAATACACTCGACAACAATGCTGCAACATCTAACCCTGCTGGTGCTGCCAATGTCGCCATTATTTCTGCTGTTTCTTCAGCACCATCAACATCGTCATCGACCGTTCATGTTCCTGAAGCAGCTGTGCCTTCTACTGCTGTCACCACTCCGATTGTTCCTGCCCCTGCCATTGTGACCGAGACTGTTCCTGCTTCAACTCCAGTCGTTTCCGCTTCAAATACCCTTACCCCTGTTCTTGTGGTTGCGCCTACTCCTGTAACTGCAATCTCTGCTTCAAATCCCGCTCCCCTTGTTGCTCCTGCTCCTGCTCCCGCTCCCGCCCCCGCCCCATGTGTTCCAGCTTCAAATGTGGCTCCAGCTCCCTCTGCTGTCAATGCGGTATCCACTGCTTCTACCACTAACGTTGGAACTGCACCGGCAGCTTCTCCTGCTCTTGCACGTTCAAATGCACCCACTCCTGATCCTGCAGCTGCTGCTTTTCTTGCCCCCGCCTCCGTTCCTGCTGTTTCAAATGTACCTGCACCTGCCCCGACTTTGGCTGTACCTAACTCTGCTACAGCCCCTGTGGTTCCGGCTACTCTGACTGTCGTTCCCCTTGATAATGCTGCTGCGCCGTCAACCCCTTCGTGTGATGTTGCTGCAGTGCCTTCGGACATTGGCGGCAGTTCGGGAGATGGAAATGAGGCAGCAGTACAGAAGAAGGGAGTGAAGAGGAGCCGGAAGTCTGCTGCTAAAGCAGTTCCCGAGCAACTTGTCACTTCGTCTGTCGAAGGTGGGTCCGGAGCGGGCCGTAGCAATGAGAGGAAAGCTCGGAGTGACGGTATCGACCTGAACCTTATCATCGACAACCCTCGGAAGCGCAAGGCAAAGGACCCCAATCAAGATAATCAGTTTGGGAAGTCCCCGAAGAAGCCTCGGAAAAAGTAGTTGAGGGTGAGCTACTCTGGTTTATCCGGTTTAACCGGTTAATCATGCCTGCAAGGACTTACACACAGATATTGTTTAGTTACCTTTGCCGTTTGCTGAAGGTGAGTTGCTCTCTGGTTTATCCGGTTTAGCCGGTTAATCAGGCCTACAAAGACTTACACAAATTTTGTTTAGCTACCTTTGCCGCTCGCTGAAGGTTCAGTTGACTGGCTCAACTGGTTGAACCGGGCTGCGGATCTCGAGGTGAAGCCGTGTTTAATCCAGGTTGAACACGGTTAAACCATGGACTTACTTGTTCTTGCTATTTAGTTTGTTGGGATTAACCACTAGTTATCATGTTACGGACTTCATGTAGTGTACAATGCCTTATGTATTAGTAGGTAGTGTAGGGTACACATGTTTAACTGGTTCGAACCTCGTTCGAACCAGTTAAACGTGTGTGCTATGCTAATAGTATTGTGTTGAACCAAGCTCGTCACATTCTTGTACTCACAGCTAGATAAATTGAACGCGGGACTTAGATATAGTAAGATTGCGAATCTCTGCCTTAAATGATAGTATATTGTACTGGAGATACGAAAAACAGGGACATATATAGTAGAAATAATTTTGTCCGCTATTCCAGAACATAGGTTTCCATCGTTTTGTAACTGTTTCTCTTTCTCGAAGGATATTACTGTAAAATGTCAACAGATTTTTATGCATGGACAACTTTGTGTTTCTCTTCTAAGGGATTGTAACCTTTTGTACCCATCCCATATTCGATATTATCTCCGAATTCGTTCATTTCTTCCAGAGTTCTCCCTGGGTTTGAAGACGAGATGTTCCAATATCGGTCATAATGAATACTTATGAACATATAGGATGACTGAGACTCACCTTTTGTCTCGAGGAAAAATACCGCGATCACCAAGAAATCTGCGAAATTCAGGCAAACTAAAACTATCTAGAATTTATATCCGATGTTCATTAGGGGAGACGCCTTATAAATGATAGAAAGCAACACATGAAGTTTCTGGATCTATGAACCTGAGACAGAAGTACGTTTGAACGCTCACTTACTGCATGTCGCAACACTAGTTCCAATGGAATGGGTACTATAGGGAAAACCTATTATCACGATTGAACGGGAATATATCAGAATTTGAGAGCTGTCAGGTTAGATGGACATTCCACCTACCTCATACGCCAAAACCCAACTAATGGGGCCAAAACTCAACGAGAAAACAATACTAGTTAAAAATATCATAGCTATCCCCGCTCTAATGGGGTGGGGGTTATCATCAGTCAGTAGCACAATTTATCGGGTCCACAGACCAACGTACCACTGAGCAACGGGGTTCGCTGCAGTTGTAGCATCAGGCGTCACGGGGTTAGTAGCCAAAATCACAGCCAAAATTGAAAAGGTGGCGACGAGTGTTTTCGCTTCGAACACGAGAGGGTTCTTTCTTCCAATGCGGTCCAGGACAAATGTGATGAAGCTTATAAATACGAATGTTAGGCATTAGATGAGTTGTATTGGAAACGGAGCTGTTCTTGAAATCGTACGTACAAGAAACTAGCGATAGGTCCTACGGCGTCTTGGATTCCTTGCACTAGCAGTGCTTTATCACCTTCGACTCCAAGGCTCTTCCACACCTGAGGTTGAAATAGTTGATGACTACAGAAAAAGAGGAAGGAACTTCAGAAAAATAGACACAATAAGACATGAGCACGAATACACGTACTATTAATGCCTGTAAACTGGCCAAAGATCTATACACCACAACCAACCAATTTACATCCAAGCATAGCTCGAGTAGACCAAAGATCACTCAATTTTCTGCTTCGAGTAACAAATTTTGATCATTTCGTAGATATCGAGATATTCTCTTTCTGCGGCTTCTTCGCTATGAAGGGTATACACAACCTTTCGGGCTTCGTCGTCCCTTCCTACTTCTAATAACCAACACTAAATGCTAGCAAAATTATGGTGTTAAGTAAAGAGAATCATCATTCTAGTTGAGAACAGTCGGATGCTAAATCATAGATGACCCACTATACCTGCAAACCCAAGGCTAAACGCCAGCCTTTGTCTCCATTGATGAATTGACATCCATAGCCGACCTGTTTTACAACTGTTGCAAGGAGATCAATGCTCCGAGTTCAGAGGTTACACACACCCAGTTTGCAACAATGAACCCTATGCCGATGAGCTGCTGTGTAAGTCCAACAAGGAACCCTCAGATCTTAGATGGAGCTATCTCGGTCTGGAATCGAAATGGATATGAGGAGGATATATCGTTTGAAGAGCGTAAAACCAGCTGTACGTTGTATAAAGGAACTGTCATGTTAACCAAGGACAATAAATGAGGCGCCGAAAAAAGGAGTGATTGTTTCAACTCACCCTATGGCAAAGCCAGTGATAATACGTCCAACGATAAGAGTCGCACTCCTGTTTGCATCGCACATCACAAAAGCGCCCACAAGGTATCAATCTACCCCAACTTGTTTAAGACAAGTAACAACGACAGAAATAACGGCTATCTTCGTACTTGAATTGTCCACTTACGCCCAAACTTGTTGTTTGCCCCTTCAGAGACAGCCAAGAAGAGAAAACGACGGGAACCATCCTGCAAGGCTCATTCAGGCGGAAGAGGCTGGCTTGACGAGAGAGAGGGTCGTGAAAGAGCAGTACGCAGTTCAGAGTTCATGATGGTTGGAGTCTGCCTGAGGTGACAGATATGAGGGTATGAGGCGAAGGGAGCGGACGTAGATGGATTTTGATGGCGTGGCTATGTAGGATAGGCGTAGGAAAACTGAGTTATGAATCATTTACAGAGCAAACGGATCGGCGGATGGATGAGACTCACAGACGAAAACGAAGCTAACGAACGACACCATCTCCCTCATTCAAGATAGAAAGACTCTTAAACTGCAGCCTCGTCTCACACACTTTTCTCCCCATCTCTCGCCCAGCAATCTTCTCGCAAATATATATATGAGGCCACAAATCTACCTCCTCGTTCTTATCCCTATGCGACAGCCCGCTTTGTACGATTCCACTCGCGCGCACGAAATTTCTCGAGGTGTGTGAAGCCGGTGCTGAAGAGGGCTTTGAAATAGGTGTACTCGAACGACCGTTAACGTGGATTGTTTCCCTCGAAAGTGTACTCGGTGCATGATTGGAAGAATTCTATAAAGTTTGCGAGCTGGGAAAAGCTCAATAAAGCAGGAGGAGAAAAAAGAAGAAAGACGAGATCGAACAGCCACCGGCACTCGGTCCGGTACATCACGTGTGTGTTTTCTTCTGCACAACGTCTGAGACGACGACGACGACGCTTTCACTGACACGAACGACGACGACTAACCATGGGTAATTTCTGCCTTCTCTCACCGAAAATAGCTAACTCTTCTATCAGGTATTCGAAAGGTATGTGACACTGTTCCTTGCTGGTTGACCCAGTCTTGCAAGCTGTCGGGACAGTAGAAGTCAAAAAATACCGGTTGCATACGCTCTAACGACGACGCTTTAACGACGACGGGTAAGTTCTACAAAATATAACTAACTCTTCTGTAGATCAGGTATTCCAAGCACTGCTCCTCGCTGGTTTGACTCTTTGACCCAGTTTTGCAGTCCTTTCGTTATATTTCGTGCGTGTTCTTCTCTCTCCTTCTATATTCTTCTTTCTCACCTTTTCACAGAGAATGATACCCTCTGACATCTCAACTAATATAAGAGAACAAGATTCCTGAATTTGGTGCGTTCCAACATCACTTTTATTGCCTCGCCTTCTAACACGTTCTTCCAAAGACAACCTCTACCTCGACTTCAATCAACTTTTACCTCCTCCATCTTTCCCTCCTTCGTGAATACCCCGATATCTAATTCCACTCTATCGCAGACTTTACCATTCCCCTACTCTCTCGAGCGCGTTATAGACGACTTCATCCTCTGAGCCGTATTCGTTGGGAATGACTTTGTACTTAACCTTCCTGACCTCCACATTCTTGGAAAAACTCTTCGAGGTGTATAAGAAAGTGTTGCCTACCCTTGAAGGGTATGTTAATGGTGCTGGAACGATCCATCCTCCGAGGTTACAGGTTATCTTTGGTGGCTCGGAGGAATTGTCATTGCCATTGGCAAGATACTGATGCTGGTACGAGTGTTGATACTAGCACTGGTACCGGTGGTACATTTTCGAGCCGGCGGGTACACCACCACCGTGGATCTGGTCCTGGGGTTCGAACGTTCAAGACTCAGACTCAGAGGTTGGAAATATGGATATGCAGACAAAGGAACACTCTCAACGTTCCAAATCCATGTGACAAACGTCATAACTTCCCAAGTAGCTGGTGGTCCCCTCCGTGGGTTCTTTCTCAATTCCCCTTCTTTTACCGCTGCACAGGCATTCAACAAGTCGGATACGCATGACTCCCTTGAGCCCTTGAGCCAGCATTTTTGTGCCCCAACGCTGATGCCATACACACAGCTATACAACAGACGTCGGACAGTGCGAATTGGACTGAGCATTTGACAGAGGCACAAGGGTTGTATGTGAAACTAGATCAGGTATCAGGGATTACGAGTGATGACAGTGCCGGGTGGAATACGAGTTTTGATCAGTATGTGCTTCTGTTATATCCCTACGTCATATGTTCATGTCTAACCTCTTTCTTCCTTTTTTCTTCACTTCCCCTCGCCCTTCCCCACACGCTTTACCCTTACCAGCTACTATGACAACCTTAGCCCAAACAATGCCACGGCAAAGCTCTCCCCTGCAGCGTCAAATCAACTTCAATTGTATTCGTTCTGATCACACACCTTGTCGGCTGCACGGTAAGCTAGCAATAGCTCTCCAGCATGATACTCATTAACGAGATGACTTTAACGTTTAACCTGCAGCATGCCATCCCTGCCCCCGAAGTCATTGTTTGTAGATCTTTCACTCCTACCCCTGGTCGAGCAAGGTTCAAGTTATAGTTGCTTGGAGGGATACTCGGAAAGGTCGAGGTAAGAATCGTGATTACTATAAGTAGTAACTGCTCAAACCCGTATGCGATGTAGGTAGACTATAGAAGTATCCAAAATAAAATCCAAACCCTCCTCTCAACCCACTTATCAAGCATCTCATTGCCTCTTTGCAACTCATCTCACGCAGCTGTCTCTGCCTCCAATCCCCCTTCACCCTCTTGCCCGCCCTCTCCCTGTTCTTGTTCTCGCCCTCACCCACTGTCCTCTGCCTCCGCCTCCGATTCATTACTCTGCAGAAACGTGTTAATTGTAGACCAGTACCCCGGCTTCGTCCACGTATCGGCTATAAGGGAAGGGAGAGGAAGGAATAAGGGAAGGAAAAGGGATACGTAGAGTGAGGGGAAAGGAAAACGCGTGGAGAACGCGTGAATCATGAGGAAAAGGGATGCGTAGCGTGAAGTGAGGGGAACACGTAAAGTATAAGTAAGAATAAGCAAAAGGGTTAGGAAGAGATAAGGATACGCACAATGTGATCCATCTGGTATACACTTAAAGATATCTTTCCTGCTGCTCCCCCCATCCTCCCTCCTATCCCATTCCCTCTGTTTTCCCCTTCACCCCTCCCCCTCGCAACCTCCCAAAGCCTCCTCATATGTCCTTCCCTAACGACCTCATCCCTCCCCCCCTGTATCATCAAAATCGGTACGGTACTCGGAATCCTCCTTATCCTCCTCTCCAAATCCCATTTCTGGTGCACGAAAGGTGTGAGGTGCCAGAGGATGGGTCCAGGGATGTCTCGGATGACGAGGGGAATTGAGAGGAAGGTGTTTTCGATTATTAGGGCGGAGATCTAAGGGTATATATGCATGTAACGGTGAATAGGGTATAATTAGGGTCGGGGTAGAATTCGATGACGATAACAATAGCATACGCACCTTTGACGCATTCTTACTAGCAAGATCGATAGCTACCGCTCCTCCAAGTGAATGACCATGGAGAACCTAAAACATAATGCGTAACGCGTAATAAGATAATCTAAACCGGTGGTCATTTGGTTAAGAACTTGCTTACGATACGCGACTTGGATAGTTCAGGATGCCCCAAGACAAAGTCTAGGGCCGCTTGTGCATCTCTTCGTAAACCTATGCATAGAAAACATTCCATTAGACAAAGTTGAAACATGTATGTAATATCATAGCAGCGCTTACCCTTCTCGGAAGGCTTCCCAGTTGAATTTCCGTATCTAAACGTAACACCAAAGGAAGAATGAGRCACGACGCGACGAGAAAAAAGGGAACCCTCACCCTCGATATGAAACAAGCAGAACGTCGCACCCGAGACGAAGGAACTGTTGTGCAGAGTATCCATGATGCCATACATGGTATCCGTTTCCGTGAAACATAATTATGGTGGCGCAGGGTATGATGGAGTGGGGGGCAAGCGGGAGGACTGCTAGTTGTTTGAATAAAATGAACACGTAGGAGGTAGGGAGAATTCAAAAGGCTTCAACGTACCTGCGTAGATTCCCTCTTTGAACTTTGACTTCGATGTTTACGCCACGATGCAGCGCGGAGGACATAGCAACGAAGAGTGACTTTGTCGGAAGTGGTGATTGTTACGTCTTGTCAAGAGAGGTCCGAAGGGAAGGAGTAATGAGAAACTATGTAAATAAATGGATATTAGATGAATCTTCTTGAAAATCAACCAAATTGACCTCGATCATCCTGAGATTCAAAAGCCGAGGGGTAAATGTAAAGAAGTTGTCCATGTCGTATGACCTTCAACCCAAACTCAATCAGCTACCATCACAGACAGTTCAAATATAATCAACGAAGCACTCACCCTTCCCAGCGCATGAACTAATCCTGGCATTCGAACCCTGAAGCAAATTGCAATATATGCGTCGTTGTCGTTGAAGTCGTTATCGAGGGCAGCAGAAGGAAAGCCCAGGGCATACGTAAATCGGCGGCTTGTGCAGAAAAATATATACGAATTAGTTGGGTGAACAAACGGTGTTTGTTTGAATGGTAACCAGAGAGAAAACACCTTCAAAGCGTGATGGACATGAGTGTATGAGGCATCAGGCATGGGAATAACTTTCGCGCTTGTGTATCCGGACCGAGTGCCGGACGCTGGCTTTGTTCTCGACTCTCTTCTTTTTCCTCCAATCCAGAAGGGACAGGTCAAGTCAACCTCTTCCGCCTGGTTCTTGGAACAAAAGTCAAAATCGAACCATGGCTGGCCTATCGGAAATTGGCAGACACCTATGGTAGGCACAGTAGCACGAGAACGTCGTCTGTATTCATATCAACGCCTCCATTGTCTTGCATATATGAATTATATTTTGAAATACATAGACCTTCACACAATCCTCCTCCTCAGAAACCCCACTGAAGCATAGTTACATCGCTAGACAACCCTCCAAGTAAGCCTCAAGATCAACGGAGCGCCGGGGTACTCACACTAATATTAAGAGCTTCATGAAATTGACAGATACACGCGTCGCCACCACCACAATCCTCAGCGACCTCACAATATCCTGAACAGATCTGTCGACGAGTGAGCATAGTAGCGGTGCTAAATCTCACCCCGCGCACCTATGTGATAAATTGTAAAGGTAATTGGAAATCATGGAGCGAAAAAGTGAAAGATCTACGAACAACTCCGGGTTTGGGAGCGGGGATGGCATGCTGGATGTTGAAGTCGTTAATGACATCGAGCATCATGCTGGAGAGCTAATGCTATGTAGCTTACCATGCAGCCAATGAGAGTCATGATCAGAATGCATACAAAAGTCGACTTGAATGTAGAGCGCATTAGAGAAGTGGGTATACGAGTACGTCTGATTTTGCTCATTTATATACCTTCTTACCCTTGTGCCTCGATACATCTCGTCTATCGCAGGTCTTTCTAGACCTCCAACCTCTTTGACTGTTGACATCAAAGTAAGTTAGGGATGCCAACAGCTCAGCTCCGCCCACTCGCGGCTCGCTCATGTGTTATCGGCTTGGCTCCCAGCTCTGGAGCCGATTAAATGAAACAGCTCGAGGGTATCTGAGCAGGTGCATTCCTTACTTCAGTGTCAATATATAGTAGGTATATTCGAGTGTAAATAGGTTCTAGAGTAGAGATATATCATTTGAATATCAATTAAGCATAAAGGGATAGAAATTGAAGCAGATATATTATGGTCCTCCATCGAGCCATTACAGTGTTGGAATTACTTCGATGTATATCGTGGAATTACACTCAGTCAGCATTTGAATATGCTCACTCAGCTATCTTGCATGTACCATGAGGAACATGGTCAGCAGTACTAGGAACTAGACGTAGAATAGTCATAGGATACTATACTTATTAGTTAGCATTAGCTCTACTAGTATTAGAGTACCATATGCTACATACTCACGTATGACAGTTACATATGCAAGCCTCGTGTAGTCTTACAGAGCACTTACTTGGCATTATATCTTTAGCTATGCCCTATGCCCTATGGTAGATAAGCAGCATGTATAAAAGTACCTCGTAGTCCTTACTAGAAGGACAAGTTGAATCTCATTCATCTTACTCGCCTACAACTTACAGTTGAGCCTCGCTCCTCAAGTTATACTTGGTAGGTATTTACCCGACCGCTCTAAGGCTGACACCTTGCTGCGCTCTCAGGTTATGGGCCCCGGCACTTCAAGACAAATCTGTTGTCACTTCGGTCATCATCTACATTGACCGAAGATCGCTTGTTGTAGTCGGACATGTGGTTGCAGGTAACCTATCATAGATCGCTTATTTTTGGTTATGGGTAGTCCTGTTACTTTGACTCAACACGACTAATCTGGGATGCTTAAACTTTCTCCCATTAAGCATTTTACCGTACATAGGAAAACAAACTGTTGGCACCAATGTACCATTATGGTGATGGTGTTTAGTCCATCCAGAGACAATCCCGGTAGTCAGCCCGGTATTCTGGAGGTTAGGCCCTTAGTGGCTCACAACTGCATTTTCAAGTAGAATTATACAAAATCTACATTACCTATAAATGGAAGTACTTGTAAATACAGTACATACAATTCCGCTTCAGATCATAAGTCCCTTAAACGGATTATGATTTGGTAGCCCATATGTTTATACTCGGAAGCATGCTCGCTCTCGGACCTTCGGGTGTTTACGCCGAGAGATGCTTTCAAGGAAGGACATAGTTCTGCATCTATAGGCATATCACCTATGACGTTTGGCCGTTAAGCTCGGTATCATGAACTATATGCTCTGTTGGGGGTGGCCTGAAAGCATGGCTGTTCCAGGAAACAGAACTTCCGCCTAGAAGTATACATGATCGGGTAACCTTATCAGAAGCCTATTCCCTAGATCTGAAGATTTATTATGTATTGCATGCAGGGGTGATGAGACCCTGATGCACGATGGAATTGCGATCTATATGATTTGTCCTCTGATCAGATCTCCCAGAGATTTGTTCAAAAGGATATACATCATGTGACACAGATGACGTTTTGATTGCTAGTGTCCCTGACCTAAGATTGAGCTGGTGCAATTCTCTTCGTGAGGATATTGACCACCTTCTCTTCCTTAGAACTCAAACACTTTAAACAAATGTCTTCTGAAAAATCCTCCGGTTCTTTCTCCCAAGTTCCTCACCTCACAGTCAATAACTGGGTTGTATTTGAGCATCTATTCACTGCTTATCTTCAAACTCAAAAGCTTGACGCTTATTTGAAAGAAGATCATGAAAGGCCCTTCGAATCAATTTTGATCGAAGCAACAGCAGCCACCGCTATTTCTGCAGCAGTACCTGCT
>RCHF01002938.1:0-31450 GCA_003987895.1 Neonothopanus nambi | reverse complement strand
CTTTCGGCTCGCAGAACATAATTCTCCCTTGCCCAATGATCATCACCCACCCCAAGGTATCGAGAACGCCAATGGAGATTAGATTGGAGGCGATAGTGGGCGCATGGAGCGCGTTTCGGAAGGTTAAGACGTGTGCAACATTGTTGTGGATAATTCGTACGTCGACGTCTCCTTGGCCTATGATTTCGAAGCTTACGCCCTTCTTGGAAGAATTCCCCACAGTACCCTTCTTCTCCACATAGTTACGGAACACAGATTTATCATGGAAGAAGTGGGCCGTAGCTCCGGAGTCGGCGAACGTTCTAGCATGCCCATTCGGAGGGTTGGGGGTGGTTATTGCGGCGCACGCCACAGCAGACAAGGCGTATATATTGCCGTTCGAGATTCCACCTTCGCTGTTAGAGGATGTCGCTGCTATGTTCGCAGAGGGGTTCAATAACGGCGCGTCTCGTTTACCCTTCCACCACTTCGGGTATTGGCCTTGTTTTCCGCCACCGAGCTTCCAACAATTCTCAATCGTGTGACCCTTTCCCTTGCAGTTGGTATTGATGCAGATGAGATCTGGGTTGGCCGGTCCTCGAGGGTGAGAGTTGCCTTGGACAGCAACCAAAGCGGCTTTGAGTTGATCAACCTCAGCTTGCAGCGTGGAGACGCGATCCCCAGCTGCAATAGTGATGCCGTTATGAGAGTTTCCGCCTCCAGTATGAAGATAATATTCCTCCAATTGGGAGACGATTACGGTAAAGCTCTGTTCACCCATCAAGTTACCTGTGATGACTAACCACGTTGGGGTTCTAGGGAAGGAATCCAAGAAGATCGTATTAAATTGGCTTTGGGAGATCCCAGCGCCACAATCGTTCGCTTGTTTCAGAAGGAGTCGCATTTTCTCGGCATACCCACCCTCCCCAGCTATCCTCATCCCTTCGACATACTGGCATTTACGGAGGTTGTCCTCTTTCCTTTGTCTCGCGATGGTGGTAACAGTTTGGAATTCTTTCTCCAAGAACACCCAAAGGTCTCGTGAAGTCAGCCCAGCGGGGATGCCCAGTCCGTCGGGGTTTTTAATATTGTTCCAAAGAGTTAAGTAGGCAACCGATTCGCGTAGATTGTATTCGAGAATATTAGGATTAGGGTCATTGATCACCGTCGGAGTAGTGCTCGTGTACGGGGAAGGATAATTGTGGGGGTTGTTGACTCGGCCCTCCCAGTATAGGTCGAGTCCTTTGAGCCTACCGGTAGGTAATATAATCGCTTTAAACGACACATAGTTCTCGCCGCTGAACT
Source organism: Neonothopanus nambi (assembly GCA_003987895.1). NCBI lineage: Eukaryota > Fungi > Basidiomycota > Agaricomycetes > Agaricales > Omphalotaceae > Neonothopanus > Neonothopanus nambi. The sequence goes on along the minus strand of RCHF01002938.1, from coordinate 30,166 downwards.
TCTGGTCTTCGGGAAGTATTTGAATGCTAGTATAGTTGCTCGGAGTAGACGATGCCATGACGCAGGCTCGATATATTTAGCAGCTCTTTGGGTTTGGTGAGTCAATTCTGGTATATAATCTGTGTCCGTTGTGCAGGATTACTGCGCGGGGCCCATAACCTGACGAAGATGAGTACGAAGTAAGTACTTAGAAGATACTCAGGCGGACCACAGATAATGGGAACGACTGATATTGAAGCTACAGTACCTGACGAAGATGAGTACGAAGTAAGTACTTAGAAGATACTGTAGACAGAACAAATAAGTAAGGAATGGAAGGACCAAGAGTACTAGGTATACACACCTCAGGCGGACCACAGATAATGGGAACGACTGAGGTGTAAAGAGGTTGAACTACCTGGTATATGTGGCCGATCGCTGTTACGACTCGTACCAATCCCGGTGCCATAAAATTCCTTCAGGTTACCATATAAGACCAGTTGCTAGTTCATACTACTCATTCTAGGCATAAAAGATCCCATTATCCGACCATATAACCCGTTCCGAACCACCGATCCCAATCCTTCGGTCCTGTCGTCCAATCCTCATGCCTAACACATGTCTGTCACAAGTACAACAAACCATATGCACGCACCAGTAGCCAGGACCATACTTACCACGAATAGAACCCATTTCTATATATATTTTTACTTACCATGTAGTATATAAGTACCTAGACAACACTGTACAAAACTTATCTGCGAAATAAACATTTCTTCTCACTGTTTCTATCTCGTCTCTAGTTCTTATCTCTTTTCGATCTCATTTCTTTGCTCTCGCTCTATTTCTTTCGACATCGATCCCATATCTGCTAACGTTCACGTCCCCGATCCCAAGTATCGAGTCCGTGTACGTTAGATCTTGTAGGAAGTCTGTGATCTCAGGCCTACGTTTGTCAAAGTACTGCCTAGCGGTCTTTCTCGACGTCAAAACGGTATCTATTATCTCTTTTTGCGCTACTGACAGTTTCTATCTAGATTTACAACTAGTACGAGATCGTTGAGGCCTAACAGTATTTCGCAGATCCCCCGCCCCCAGTACTAACGAACGTTGGGGATTATGTCAACTACTGGAACTATCCTGACTCAAACAGAGTCACAAACATCATCAGCGGAACCGGAACAGCAAGTGTTTCATACGTTCCCACCAAATCAGCCCCCTACGAACCCAACTTTCCCCGGAAGAGGTAATAGGGTCGAAGAATTAAAAGAAGCTGATCGACAAGCTCAACGAGCTCGTCCATCAAATATACCTCGTGGAAGATCACCTGGTCATCCTCGTGTTCCACCTAACCGAGCACCGGGTAATCCTCGAGGTAATCCTGATGGGAACGATAACACACCTGCTGGGTCCGATCCCATACAACACGCCCCCATGGGATCTAATGAGCCTAATTTCCAGTTCGATCCCACTATAGACCCCGGAAGTGTCTCTAGTCCGGTGATCGATCCCAAACAAGCTACTCCGGTAGTAAATTTACCGTCGGGAGCGCCTTCCGATCCCAATCCCGGTGATCCACCTGGTGGTTCTGGAGGAGGAGGTAACGATAGCGATCCCGATCTACCAAAAAAGGAAGATAAAGGGAAACAAAGGGAGTCGATTCCACCAGAACCAGTAGGACCACCTAGTCCTGGGTACAACTTGGTTCCAGTAATAACTCGTGAACAGGAGGAGATGGCAGCGCTTGCTCCACCAGCAAATAACGATAAATCACGTGCTATAAGGGATGCCTCCAATACCGATATCTCACGRGCAAATCGAATCAGWGATCCCATCATCGATCGTTATTTAGCAGAGCTACGTGCCGGTCAGGCAACAGTAGATTCAGCCGGTCGACTAGCACGTTATGTTCTCTTTCCGATGGGATACTATTGGAATGAAATTCAAACACGAGTACCTTGGGCTAAATGGATCCAATCACTAGAGGATGCCGGTTCCTATCGTTGGCAGTTTCTTAATCCGTACGCACGATGGTGGCTTTCCACTAACAACAACTACGAACGTTTTATAACTGTCATGGATATCCTACACTCAGACCCAGGAATCCTGATGGAATCGGGAGTGTACGATAACCCTGAAAGACTACCAGCACGACCAATATATCGAGAGGACGTTCAGTCAATACCTAGTAGAGCGCGGACACGCCCTCCATCAGATTACCCTTCGAACCCTTTCCAATTCACGGAATTCCCTAGCGTTATCACCAATTTCCACGATTTATATCAAACCGGACGTTTCAGAGAATTAATGGATACGCAGGTGTACAAGCTGTATTTCAATTGGAGCCAATATCCATTCCTGACCAGTGATTCAGAAATTATTCGAAGTCGAATGACTAGTGTAATGCGAAAATGGTTGGAACGAAAGGAGAAACCTCCAAGATGGGAAGAATTATCCACCTTCGAAAGACGAATGTGCTATGAGATCGCAATGGAGTATGCTGAAGAAAAGTATAATATCCAACCAGGGGATCAACGGTTGAACGATTGGTGGCTCAGTATCAATCCTTGGGGTCAAGGACTTGACACATACAATGCCCCGTTATCATCATCGGTATCGATGCAAACACGAAGGCCCGCTACTGCTGGCGATCCCCAGTTAATAGCTCCTAGTGGATCTACTATCACGGCGATCCCATCAGCTCGGCCCGGATATCGATTCATATTAATCAATCCGACCAATTACGATGATGTACCTCGATATCTCCGCGAAAATCTTGGGATCACTAATCCCTCGCAAATTCGAACCTTTACTAAACAGGCTCAAGAACTACGATCATCGTTCTTAGTCCAGATCCCAATAACACAGCACGAGGATACTAGAGCGGGAACTAGTCCCGGATCCAGAAGTTTCCAACCACCCTTCGAGTCGACCCCATTAGAGGAGCAGATGGGACCTAAACCAGAACATAACACTACAGTTTTACCTGGTGCACCGTTCATTCAGTCTCCTCGGAATCAAATGCCGTCGTCTCAGCAAGAGCAGGGCACCAACCCGCGTAGTCCTCCTCGATCATATTACTTTTCAGTACCTCCTCAACAGTCACAACAACCGTCGCACCCATTGAATGGGGGGTACACTCCTCACGACTACCGTCAACCATATCATTACTCAATGCCTGCGCAGATGGGTCCGAATCTTATGGATCCGTCCAACAGATCCCAATTTGCACGAGAAGCTGATCCTGCTCAAACCTTTAACGCTAATCGATCGGATATTGGTGATAATGCCTACGTTGACTACGGACGAGCAGCATTGAATGCATCTTACCATTTTCCGATCCCTCTTACGCGTGATCGATCATATGGGCACGAAACCCCTCCGCACTTCTACCCTTCACGAAACAACGAAGGTCAGTACTCGAGGATCCCATCTCGATCCCAAACACGCCCTTATTGGGAGAGAAATTGGGATCGTACGCAATATTCATCTGCTGCCGAGGCTCCTCAGACCCAATACTACGTTCCTAAGGAGTCTACGGCAGGATTTGGACCATCGGCGTCGATGGGCCCTCCACCTTCGTTCCGAACCATGGATCCAGGACCGTCGACATGGACAACTGCAGGAGGCGCACCACCTGCAACTAGCGGAGTTAGATTCGCTGAACCTGATACTTCTGGAACTACTGAAGGAACGAGTGCGAATGAGTCGAGTGGATTTGGGTTAGGTTTTGGAGCGACAACTTCGGGATCGAATACGACCCCAAGTGCTCCTATGGGATCTACAGCTGGTCAGGATGGTTCTTTTGGTATGGGCTTTGGTTTGGGACCTTCAGCAAATACGTCGATCCCACAATCAGGCGATCATCGTCCCATGGGATCGAGCAGTGGAGGTATTGGATATGGTATGAGAGCGAATACAGGAGCTCAGATGCCAACTATGGCTGCTGGACCACCTGGAGGAGGGAATAACAATGGAGGATTTGGGATCGGAACGCCTGGAGGGACAGGAGGACAGCCACCTATGGGATCGTTTGGCGGACCGTCACCCAGGGGACCTCCTGGACCACCACCAATGGGACCACCTGGAGGAGGAGGATTACCACCGATGGGACCACCAGGGGGTCAGCCTCCGTATCCACCACCGCCTGGTCCACCTCCCGGTTTCCCACCAGCAGGGCCTCCTCAGGGTCCTCCTCCACGTCCTCCACCACCACCAGGTCCACCACCACCTCCCGTTCCACCGCCACAAGGACCACCCCCACCGCCGATCCCACCAAACATGATGTTCCCTGGAGGAGCTGGTCAAGGACCACCGGGACCACCTGGTCCACCAGGCCCACCAGGCCCTCCGGGACCACAGGGACCACCGGGTAACGGTAATGGAAATGGTGGAAGGGATCCTGCTCAGGAACAGATCAATCGTGATATCACTTGTGAATCGAAGCTTGAACTACGCAAACCGACGCCATTTTCTGGGATTGATAGGACGAAATGGAGACCGTTCGTCACCCAGATTAACACGATCCTACGAGCGAAGCCAAATCTCTATGCTTCTGATGAATCTAAAATCGCTTTCGCGCTCTCATACCTGACGGATAGTGCACTTCAGTATCATCAAAATCTTGAGGACAAAGAGGAGCGTGGAGAATATGTAGCAGCGCTGCACGACTGGAGAGCATTCCTGAATACTTTCGGGACAATGTTCGGTATGCAAAACGAGCGATTGCAGGCACAGGCGCAACTGGAGAGTCTATTCCAATCTACTGCCGAATCCTTTGCGTCGTTCATTATACGCTACGAACAGTTCAGCTTACTCACTGGTTACGACGACGCTGCGCTACACTATCACTTGCTTCGTAAGACTCGTTGGGATCTACACGATGCTTTGATTAATCAGGGAATGGTACCACGCACATACATGGAACTACGGCAACGACTACTTGAGATCGACACTACTCGCCAAGCTTTCAATGACGCTGGTCTCGCCAATACCTGGCGTACTTACGGTAACAGATCGAATAATCCAATCAGTAATCGGGGTCGTACAGATCAGCAAGGGAAGATGGCGCAGGCTGAGGACATGGAGATCGGACGAGCAGGTCAAACGAACAATAATTCAGCTCCTGTCTCTCAAACTGACATGCACGGACCTCCTTGGGCACGTAATAAGATCCCAGCAGGATCTAATAACCCCAAGCCAGCGAATGCTAATAGGCAGATGGGATCATCGACCAACCAACAGCAGAATCGACCCTACCAAACGCCTGAAATACTAGCAAAGTGGCGAGAGGAACAGCGTCAACGTCGTAAGGAAGGGTTATGCTTGCGTTGTGGTTCTGATAAACATTTCGTTGCTGATTGTCCGGATGATGAGGTACAAATGGGTAGGATGATTATGCCAGTGCTTGAAGAAGATGAATGGGATGAATGGTTTGGAGTCGAAGACCACCCGACAGTAGAATTCTCGATCGGAGGACCCGAAGACCACCCTTTGCCAGATTTTGATCCCAATGAAGACGACCAGTCGGGAAACTCCTCGGGAACTCAGGTGGGAACGGAGAGTCACTGAGTTCCGAGATAGTCTCCGAACGACTGCGGGCAGTCGAAATAGAGGGGGAGGTAGAATACATCCATTCAACTTCACGTGTTTCTCTTTTACTACCATTTTCTTTGGACGCTAATTCAATTTCTTCACCGTATTACAATGCTCTCGTCGATTCAGGAGCTACTAAATCTTTCATCGATGCGAAGCTAGCATCACAATTCCCCGAGCGTCTTTATGACCTCGCAAAACCGATACGTCTCGAACTTTTCAACGGAAAAACTACGTCGGCTGGAGCGGTTACGCAAAAGCTTTTGACAAATATCCGATTCGAAGATGGGACTATCCACGAAATGACCTTTTTGGTCACCAAATTACACCCATCTGCTCCAGCAGTACTCGGATTCTCATGGCTGCAGGAGCATAATCCCCTTATAGACTGGAAGAATGCGTTGGTATCGTTAACTACTGATGCCGCACTTCGTGCCATCATCATTGATCCCACGTCGACTAAATCGCACGCCGTTGAGGTCAAGGATGTGCCCGATGAAGAATATGATCACATTGGACCTTCTTTACCCTCATCCGATCCCAAAATACTAGACAATGTGTTGGATCGATCTCAAAATGACGACCTGCGATCCCAAAACCAACCACCTAACACGCAACCTATGGGATCGAAGGACATCCACCATCACAAAGTTACCATTGAGGATGTGGAAGACGAAGAATTGGACTACATTGGAGAGCCGTTGGGAGTGGATGATCCATTATTACTGTTCATCAATGATTGGATAGACCGAATTGAAGTGTCTGATGGGAACGAGACTACTCCGACCCCAGAAACCACTGCTTCGATCCCAAAATCCACCACTCCGATCCCAAATATGGGCTCGCCTCCACCTGTACGCTCAACTAGAGTCTTGTTTGGAACGATCGATCCCAAATTCGCGCTGCAGCAGCTGAAATCACCAGGCAAAGCGACGAGAAAGGGTCGGTCTAACATTAAAATCAAGGCTCGTCGACGAGTACAGCGTGCTACAACTACCAGTTCTTCGGATAATCCGCCTCGTGTTAGCTTCATCAATGCTGCTGCCATGAATCAGTCGATACGTGAAGGCAATCCTGCATTTCTGATACACATGTCACCAGTTGGAAAGGAGGACGACCCTGAAGAGCACGCTTTTTCAGCACAGGAAGCTGGAGCTAATTCAACGGACGAACAGAAAACTAAAGAAGATGTTCTGTTGAACCAGTTCGTTCCTGAACAGTACTCCGACTTCAAGGATGTCTTCTCACCAGGAGAAGCAAAGGCTCTACCGCCACATCGACCATATGACCTTAGGATCGATACTGAGAACGATGCCATGCCTCCTGTCGGGAAGTTGTACAATCTATCAGAAGCGGAGCTTAAAGTGCTGAAAGAGTACATAGACGACATGCTCGGAAAAGGTTTCATTCGTACTTCCAAATCTCCTGCTGGTGCTCCGGTCCTGTTTTCAAAGAAGAAGGATGGAAGTTTGCGTCTTTGCGTCGACTATAGAGGTCTAAATCGTCTCACGATCAAGAATCGCTATCCGCTTCCTCTCGTGGGAAACCTTATTGATCAGCTTCGGAATGCTAAAATCTTCACTAAAATTGATCTCCGAGCTGGTTATAATAACATGAGAATCTTCGAGGGACACGAATGGAAGACAGCTTTTCGAACTCGTTATGGCGCCTTTGAATATCTAGTAATGCCTTTTGGACTCACAAATGCACCGTCTGCATTCCAGTTATTCATGAACGAAATATTTCATGATATGGTGGATATATGTGTGGTTATCTATCTCGATGATATCCTCGTGTATTCAGAAAACGAGGCTGAACACGTGGAACATGTCAGAAAAGTCCTGCAACGACTTCGGGAATATAACCTGCATGCAAAGCCTGAGAAATCAGAGTTCCACCAGCGCAGCGTGGAGTACCTTGGCGTCATAATTTCACCCGATGGGATCGCAATGGACCCGTACAAAGTCCAGGTGATCAAGGATTGGCCCGATCTCGAGAATGTGAAGCAGCTACAGTCATTTTTGGGTTTCGCGAACTTTTACCGCCGATTCATCGATAATTTCTCTGGAATCACGAAGCCATTGACCAGACTGCTGAAGAAAGGGGCTAAATTCGATTTCGATGCTGAATGCAAGGCTGCTTTCCAGATTCTAAAGGACGCTTTCACGGAAGCACCTGTTTTACGGCACTTCGATCCCAATCTTCCAATCATCGTCGAGTCAGACGCATCAGATGTGGCTATCGCTTCTATTTTGAGTCAAATAGATCCCAAAACAAAGGATATTCATCCCGTGGCCTTCTATGCGAGATCGATGATACCAGCAGAGCTCAACTACGATATATATGACAAGGAAATGCTGGCTATCGTCGAAAGTTTCAAACAGTGGAGAGCATACTTGGAAGGTGCAAAGTACACAGTACAGGTGTATACCGATCACAATAACCTCCAGCACTTCACAACGACCAAGAAACTTAGCCGTCGACAGGCACGATGGTCTGAATTTCTTTCAGGGTTCGATTTCGTGATCAATTACCGACCAGGTGTTTTGGGATCGAAGCCCGACGCCCTCACTCGGAGACCGGACGTCTATCCAAAAAAGGGGGGGGTAAAGGACCACGATCACAATAACATGGTCCTCATCCGACCTGAACAGCTACTGGCCAATTTTTTGCTCAACGAAGACCTCCAACTTGCACGAATACGCAGCGCTGAGAAGGACAAGTACTGGTTAGCAGCGATAAAGAAGGCAAAAGGGAAGAATAAGGAGGGATTCACCATCGAAGATGAACTACTTTGGCGTCGAAACAAAGTCTACGTCCCTGACACTGGGAATTTACGGCTGGAAGTAATGAAATCGCACCACAATCATAAGCTTCGCGGACATCCTGGCATCAGAAAGACGATACAGCTCATATCACAGACGTACTTCTGGCCCGGACTGTATAAAGATGTCCTCCATTACGTACGCACCTGTTCCAAGTGTATACGTGCAAAGGATGTTCGACGGAAGCCTTTTGGGCTCTTAAAGCCTCTACCAGTATCGGAGAGGCCATGGTACTCGATTTCAGTGGATCATATTGTCAATTTACCTCCGTCGATCCCAAATAAAGGGCAGGAAACGCCTTACGATGCCATTATGGTCGTAGTTTGTCGATTCTCGAAGCAGGCTATCTTCATTCCTTGCTTTACCACAGATACCACCGATGATTTAGCGCAACTTTTCATCACACACGTTTTCTCTAAACACGGACTACCTTCTGACATAGTTTCGGATCGTGGAACGTTGTTCGTATCATCATTCTGGCAGTCAATCTGTCAATCATTGGATATTCGATCCAGTCTATCAACTGCTTACCATCCGCAAACTGATGGTCAAACCGAACGTACGAATCAGACGTTGGAGCAATACCTTAGGATCTATCTGAACTATGATCAGGATAATTGGTCCTCGATGCTCCCAATTGCTGAATTCGTTTACAATAATACACCTCATACCGCTACTGGTCAGACACCATTCTTCGTCAACAAGGGCTATCACCCGAAGCTAACTGTCAGTCTTTCGAATTTGAGGGATGCCAATGCCAATAAAAAGGTCGAAAGCCTTCACGATCTTCACGAATTCTTGAAAAAGGAAATCGAAAAAGCAAATAAGACTGCTGAACGAAACGCAAATCGGCATTGACTACCTGTAGACGACGAACAGTTCCAGCCTGGACGTAAAGTTTGGCTCAGTACCACGAACTTGACTACTACACGACCTTCTAAGAAGTTGGACCAAAGATGGATTGGTCCCTATGCTATTAAAGACGCTGTGGGATCGCACGCATTCCGTCTCGATCTCCCATACGAACTAAGGAAGATTCACGATGTATTCCATGTCAGTCTACTCCGACCCCATGAAAATGACCCGTACCCGGATCGTGGTGAACCTCCGCCACCCCCAATTGAGATCGCAGGTGGTGAGGAGCATCAAGTCGAGTACATTATCAATTCTCGACGCCATCGGACCAATAAGCACCTCAAATACTATGTACATTGGACGGGTTACAGCGACGAACACAACTCATGGGTGTTTTGGTACGATATGGTGGGATCTATCGATCTTCTACGAGACTGGCATGCGGCGCACCCAAAACGAGCACAACCTACGCCCGCACAATGGGCTCAAATGGAGGAGGAGTCACAAGAGAGGGACGACGATCCCAATCTTGACGACTAATTCTCTTAAGCCACACAGGCTGATGATTGTACGATATATCTATTCAAGAAAATTCATTGAAAAACATAGAGAAAATCAAGAAAACTACAAAAATTTTTGGGATCTAGTTACAAGTCTACTGCGTTTCAATGTGCATGTCATCCGATTGCGACCCTTCCAAATCAGTTCGACTCCGTTTCACGCTCCCATCCTCATCGTAATCATTACGCTTCCGTTTATTAGAAGCTTCAGAAGCCGCATCAGTCGAGTTAGTGAGGTCGATTACACTGCTACGGTCATCAACGACCCCAAGGCTTCTGGATCGCCGAGGAAAGAAGGAGTCGGTGGACGATGAGGAGGACGGAATTGAGTCACATTGTACGGCAGTCGAGGAATAGGATGGGTAAGCTTGCAAGGCAACTGAAATGCCGGGAGTACGATCGCGTGTCTGGGTACCAGCTGCAACCAGTTGACGAATGGGAAAAATAGTAGCATCCTCTGAGACTTCGGTAGACCAAAGGTGCCGCACAAAGTCATCCAAAGATGTCCGTTGAATGGCATTAGGATGTACCGCTCCGTCGCGATGAGAGACGTAGAATCCGGATATATCGCCAAGGTCAGGGAAATTCTCGGAGTCGTCCCGATAGTGGGTTTCACTGAGAATTGCGGCAAGTCGATCATGGTACAAGAACACCGACGAAGCGGTATCCAAGCGATCTACGCACTCTTGAATAATGGCGAAGCCAGTTCGCACCTTGTCAGAATAATCGCGAATTAGGGGCATTACGGTAGCATTGGCATTCACAGTCAAATTAGCAGAAGAAGCTGCCACATCGCCCACAATTTGGACCAAACGACAACGGACGATGCCCAAGCACTCGAGCGGATTACTATTGTACAAATGGTTAACAGCCCACGACAGCCTGCGAATGGAATCGTTCTTGATCTCTAGCAGCCTGCTTATCTGCGTACGACTCGTCGCCAGTGCTGCAAGTTCAGTTCGAAGAGCATCCCGTTCAGCTTTCACCGCAGCCAATCGGGACACTTGATTGTGATGATCATCATATGAAGTAGCAAGAGCACGCTCCAGACGCTCAAGCTTCTGCAGGTTGTCACGGTGCATGGCTTCAATTTTGACCAGTTTATGATCCCGTTGGACCACTTCATCACGGAGACCATGAATATCGTTTCGAAGCTGAATTACCTCTTCACAAGAATGCAATAAAGCAGTACGAAGAGGGGAATTGACGTTCTCGACGTCTGGATACTGAAGAGACGCTTCAGTCGGGGGCGAGCTTGGAGTGAGTTGAGCAATTGGAAGCTCATGAGTGCGAATGGCCTTGTAAACACTAGAACGACAGTCCGCTACCTCTAGCTCCTCCAAAAGACGTTGGTTTTCGATCTCAAGCTTGGCAGAGTGATCACGCTCCTGCCGAAGAGCCATTTCAAGGGCCTGGATCCTACGATCAGTAGGAAGGTCACTCAAGGAGGAGGGGTCGACAATATGGAGGGAGCTATTGGACATAACTGGGGATTGTGGTGAAGCTCGAGTTTGAATACGTCGAAGTACGGCGGATACCTTGTCCGAAACTTCAAGACTGTTTATAAACCTCGACATCTGAGTTCGAAGTTAGTGAATTGAATCAGCAAAACGAACCAGTCCATTCTACTCACCATATCCAAACCTGGGGCCGAACGCGTGTTCAATCTATCCCATCCACTGGCAAACGACGACTTCTCCTGTGTGATCATTCCGTCATTGGACGCGAACCCCATTTGAGCATCTGAAAACATCCGACCAAGCTCTTCGAATTGATCCAAATTACGACGGATCCCAATATCCACTTCTGATTGATGGAGAAATAGACGAGTATTCATAAAGGCGAGCAAGTCAGGGTCCTTAACTTCATCGGAGATAGTGTCTGCATTAGCACCTGCAGGGGAAAGAGCAGATGGGACCTCGTCCTGATCCATTGAAGCTTCGTGTCGAGGGGAAGGAGCATTAGAACTCGCCGAAAGCGCAGTTGCAGAAGTAACAGTATCCTTGGGATCAATTACCATTTCTATGTGTTCTTGAGAGTCATCCCCAATGTCTGCGTCAGTAGGAACAGGTGCCATGGGGTCGTCGATAAATGGAGCAGGAATGTTGGCCTCAGATTCACTTCCTCCCACAACTCTTGGGGAACCAATGGAAGGGGGATATTCAATATCGGGATCGGTGTTAATTGTTGCAATGGTGGGCACCAAAGAACTCCACAAACCGCCCCCACTATGATCCATGGCCTTCTGCCGCATCCTTGGAGGACTAGAAGCCATAGTATTGACAACAGAAGGGGGAGGAGTAACAGGATGATCACTTGCTTCCACTCCCAACGATGACGCCACGATCTCATTCCTGCTTGGTGGGTTGGGATCGACGGTTCCCCTTGATACTTTCGTAGGCGAACTAGACATGGACCTTGCTTGATTTTGCATCTCTTCGAATAGCTGATCAACAGCTGTAGCTGTAACTCTTATGCATAACACATAGTCAAGAGCCATATACATGTAATGCATTATTTCAGACTAAGTAGTCCATATCCCGGTTATCTGTTGCTTACAAAGACACTCAATTTCCTAAATAGGATACATAGACTTAAAAATGAAAGAATGTAAAATATATTACTATTTTCTCAACCGTTATGTTCAATGTAATTATTATTCAGCATGAAGCAAGCAAGAACAAACAGAATATCGTGCCGAGATCCCTGACAAACAGAGAGCAGACGGCACCGAGATCCCCGAGTCCCCGAGATCCCCGAGTGACCCCTATTCTGGTGATTCTCCACCCCTCACACATCTATCTCGTCTCCGTCTACCTCTACATCCTCCTCGTCATCGTCGTCGTCAACGTCATCACCCTCCAAATCCTCCACGTCACCCTCTTCATCCAGCTGCTGTTGTTCCTCCAAACCTGCCCATTCATCACAAAACTTCGCCGCAATCTGTCTGTACAGTGATGTCTGACTAGCAGCATATGCCACCACACCCTCTGCATGCTGCGCGTCTCGATTGCGCGCCAACGGCCCTTCATAATGGCTGCGTCCTTCCCACTGCTGCGCGCTCCATTCTAGGCTAACGAGAGTTCGCCTCATCTCCTCCTTCAACAGCACCACTTCCTCCTCCCACCTCCGAGCTCTTGCGTATGCCTTGCACCATTCCACACGGATTACTATAAACCTGGTTAGCTTCATTCTTATGCCCAAGCGCTACACTTACTTTCATCCAAAATCTTCTTGTCCACTACCTCCCCCGTACCACCCTCCATCCATATCCACGATGTCTGTCGAGTTCCTTCCCCGGTGCGATGCTTCAGTTTCCGCAGCGTCTTCTTCACTATATCCGTTTCCGCCTCCTGCTCCTCCTTCTCCTTCTCCTCCTTCTCTTTCGCCTCCCGTTTCCGTTTCCCCAGCTTCTTCCGAGCAATTCCAATCGCTCGGTCCTCTCCACCGTCCATCAGCCGAACATCACTCTGATTCAATTTCCGCCACCTCATCTCCTCAGCGCCTACCAGATTCTTCATCGCCTCCCACGCATCTTGATATCTTGAGGTATACTTCTGAATCTGTGCTTCATTTCGCTTCAACAAGCCCTGCAAACGTGTTACGCTAGCCTGATGCGCAACGTTCGAAGTCCGGTAAGTCAGAAGCCGGGACTTCATGTGGAGGTGGTTCCGAAGCTGGTTGAGAGAGTCACGAAGCTGAGCATCCCGCAGCCTCTCCTCCATTTTCGCCAGCCCCTCTCGACAGCCTGACATTCGGACCGCTTCCGGGAGCATGGAGGGTAGTAGCAGTGGGATTTCTTCTGCATGTTCTGGCTTCTCGGGCTCCAGGTTTCGCTTTTCGAGCACCACGAGCGCGCCTGGCATGTACGTCGCCTGCAAGGATCGGAACCTCCCAATGGCACGCCGGAGCTTCGTACGTCTTTCAACCAAAGCTGCTTTCTGTGTCGTTGTGTCGAACTTCTTCAATTTGATGTCCTGAACCAGATTCCGCCTACAAGATTCGGTCAGCGTTGGTTCAGCTAGGAAGAAAATGACAAACACACTTTTGTTCCTCTAGCTCCAGGCCCTGTGACATAAACGCTGCAGCGCTAACATCATGAATTGGCGCCTTCCCCGCTTCTTCCTCCATTGCTTCCTCCTGTGCAATGAGCAGGCGAACCTCGTTCTCGGAAAGTCCTATAAACCTGTCAGGAATTAAGCCTTATCAATATAAGTGTTGGTTCTCACCAGATTTTGGCACCTCGTAGGGGTTCGGCTTCATCCTCTGTTCCTGTGGCAGATGCCGCTCTCCCTCCCATTCTTTAATCATCGCCTCCCACTTCTTTGTCACCTCACCCTGCTTCTCCGTGAAATCCTCCAGCAGGCTGCGATGGACTCTGGACTGTGCCAGTGCAGTCAATAGTCGCTTCCCCAACAGTGTACCTGCAGATCCAAAGGTCAGAATATTTTTATGCAGCTTTTCCACTCAATACGCACCCAATCCAACAAGCTTTACCCAGTTCCAGTGCCCGAAATGGTCGTCCATAGTATCATGCCGTGACCCAGGACCCATGTCGCGCGTGCTAGTTGCAATTGGTCCCATATGTGCCCACCCACGCTCAATCCCTTCCCCATCCGTCCGACCCGCACCCCAAAGCCAATTCAACGAGAAATTGAGCTGGCAGAACATCATATGGCCGTAGATGTGAAGCTTTGGCACTACAAGATACAGGGAATGGAGGGCGAGGTCTAGCTTAATGAGGGAAGGTAGTGTCTTCACGCGTTCGACTAAGTTTTTCCCCCACTGACATGCAATGTCATAGGAAGTCACTTTCGTCAACTGGGGGTCATGATGTCGTAGCAGGGATGCATATCCGTAATCCATATTCGCGTACCTGTGATACAAAATACTCAGCACCAGACTTGCATGATATAAAAACGTTTCCCCATACCTCTCTCCCTTTTGTAGGTCCACGACACCATTTTTCTGCACCATCTCATGCCTGGCGCAGCACCCTAATCCAACACCCGTTGTCGCGTAGCCTCGCGAATACTTTGTGTTCGCCTGTTCCAATGCGCCTAGGCCCGTACACGTACATATCTATAAATTGCCTGTCAATATATTGCACTCTTGTACAAAATCAGATTCACGTACCTCCTGTTGATCTCCAACGTTCTTCACGTACTCTCGGTAAGGCTCGTCTTCCACAAAGTAAGACCAGCCAGTACCCAGACCTGGATCGCGTGCCTCAGAGGAAACCAATCGACGCTTCAACCGAAAGCATGCATCCGTTGCAAGATAGAGCCAATAGAGAAAACTGACATTCATGAGTTAGCTGGTGGTAAGCCTCGAAAGTAGTTATACTCACCGATTTTCCGGTTTTGTGCTTCTCCAATTATCTGGCAGATTCACGCCGGGCCTGGGGCAGGCAGGGCATACGACCCCAAGCTCTCCCGTTCTCGTCTCTGCTACTGAGCGAACCGCGTCATTCCCTCGCCCACCTCGCTTCAGCATCTTCAGGTGCCGCCACTCACGAATCATACGCGCAAACTCCCTGTAGCGATCCTGCGAGTTGCAATGCTCAGATCTACGATATCGTTGAAAACGTCCACCCTTACCTTAATTTTTCCAATCCCAGCATTGTTGGTCAGCTTCTCGATTCCTGCGTAGAAGTCGTAGGTCGTTACTTTTCCTTGAAGAGTCATGATGTGGAACATGTTCAAAACGGCGAAAGTTGCGCAGCTATGAGGGTCGACATGCGTAGCAGGAAACCATGCCCTTCGAAGCAACTGCTGGCGGTACTCTGCGCCTGCCTTCACGCGATTGGGGCAATTGCAGTACGAAAGTTTCACGTCGTGAATGCCGTTTGTGTGAATGACGATGAAGCTGTCTAATGTGCGTGGATGCTGGCATAAATCACCAGGACGGTGCCCCAGCTGTACGATAATTCCCAAATTCTTCAAAGGGACGCGTTCAAAGAAAGATCCATTCCATTTCTACAAGCCTGAAGGTTAGGGGGAGAATCGTCAATCAGTGGGAGACCACGAACCTCTACAATATCCAATGGTCTTTCCCTGTGACTAATCCTACAGCAAGCTTCGCAAACCAAGTCCGTCGTACAGCACTCCTGGCATCGGTACAGCGGAGTACCTTTCCGGCACATATAACACAGTCTAGTGTCCCCGTCTCCACGCCCTTCGCTTCGCATGAACTCCGCTAAATATTCATCCCGCAGTGGTTCCCATTCCCGAAGAGGCTGATCCTATAACATCTCATCAGTCCACGTATCTTTAGCTCAATTTAAGACAAACCTACCGAAGTAAAGCGGCGACGTTTTCCTGCCCCTGCATATGCCTGAACCTTCGTCGAATCCTCAACAAACTCTAGCTCAGCGTAATCTGCACGAGCAATCACCATTTCAAAGGCAGCACCAAACTGTACGTCCTCCATCTGATAGCTTGCTCCTTTTTCCTTCGTCTTGCGCATCTTCTTGACCGGCGACGTTGCTTCTGCAGGCAAAAGCTGTCTTTTGATACGCCGACCGTCACCAGATAGGCTCTCCACCCTGACAGACGACATTTCATCGATTGAAAATACATCTTCATAGGTCAGCTCGTAGAATTTGGCTTTGGGACGCCGTGAATTTGCCATGCTTCGAGAATGATCACAGCGATTGGAATCAGCAACGCGCCTGTGGCTGATATTCTGATCATGTGTGTGGCATGTGACCGCTCATTTTGTTTGTTTATCCGAATCGCGCTCTGGCTTATACTCACTACTTGCTTCGCTACTATCGCGATTCCCAACCGATCAACACCCAATGTCCACACAGAAAACATCTATAGGTGAGTTACCATGCATTATTCACCTACCCCTTACCAGTAGCTACGGATTGCCAGCCAGTGAGCGAGGTCGATGAAGAGAATTAGTATACGCTGCCGTCCCTGGCGGTGCAGAAAGTTCTCTCACGTCGATCTCCTACACGCGCTCAATCCGTCTTCCCTTTTTCTTTTCATCCGACCTCTCAATTACGCTTCTAGTTCTGACCTGCAACGCCCTACAGGCCGCTGTACTCGCTCCGGCAGAGAATTCTCGCAATACACGTTTGACCAAGCCCTCGTCTGCGATTTCGACCTTGAAGATCTCCTTGCCACTGAAGTGGAGGCGCAGGCAGCACGTATGGAACGCGGCTACGACTCGGACGGTAGTTTGATGGGCGAGAGTGAGGACGACGGTGAAGAGGATGGGGAGGATTGTAACCTGGACCCCGAGTTCTTACTGGTCTCGACGAGTTCAGACCTGAAAGTGCTCGGAGATGACGCTTGCCCTGCCCAGTCCACTAGCCTTGATTCAACGGCCTCTATTCCTACATGTACATCTTATAACAATGCTACCACCACTCCGCCCCCCCTCTCTCTCTCTGTCCTTTCTCCCACTGAAGATCTTGATAACTTGGGCCTACCTAATAACAAAGCCACTAGAAAGCGTAAACCTCGAGAAGCTGCTGACCCTGCTAAGGCCGACGCAAAAAGATTGAAAAAGCGGCAATATAATAAAGAGGCACGCGCTCGAAAGCGCGCCAAATTGTCTGATGGCGACTTCAGTAAGGCAGTGGGCGATCGACGATGCGATGAGTCGGACCTTGTCGTACTCGAGGACCTAGATCTGGCCAATTTGCCGGTTGCCCAGACTGGCTGGCAAGGGATAAGGGATCGATTGCAGCGGGGATTGATATCTCGAGAAGAGGCGATGGCCATGTCCAACATGAGAGTGCTGGACTGGATTGGAGAGTACGTACCCTCCTCCGCTCTTACCTTTCAACCTGACAATCAACCTCTATTTAGCCGAAATATTGTTATCTGCGATAGACGACGACGTGGCGTCGTGCACTGCATTGGAAAACCGAGAGATCCTACCTGGGACGAAACCGTGGCGCAAGAGGGTGCTCGGGTCATTGAGAAAGGCCGGCTCAATGCCCGTTTTACTCCTAAGAAAATGAACCATCGACGCGGCCAGTTCTCAGCTGAGGCCATTGGCTTTTCTCATGGTGGCGGCCAGGTATGTTGACTCACTTTTATCATAGAGGACAACGCCCTCATTTACCCCAGACTACGCCTGCCAACACCAAACATAGTACCCGAAATCTAAAGGTGCTGAAGACCATACTTCAAAATCCTGCCATTCAACGCATTTCCGGCATCGCCAACAGTTCATTTAAACGATTCTGCCCCGGTATTTACAAGGAATACCAACAGAACATGGAGGATTTGCAGTGGTGGAACCCGGGACTTCATCGAAACTTCACGAAATCGGTATTCGCTGCGACCACGATCAATTTTGGACCCCAGTCCGTTACCCACGTCCACACTGACTACCAGAATTATGCGCCAGGGAGCTGTGCTGTCACCGCTCTCGGGTCGTTTGACGATAGTCGAGGTGGTGAACTTGTACTCTGGAATCTCAACCTCATTATACGCTTTCCTGCTGGCTGTACTATTCTCCTCCCTTCGGCCCTCATCGCACACTCCAATTTACCTATACAGGAAGGAGAGACAAGGTATTCCATCACTCAGTACAGTGCGGCTGCCCTCTTTCGTTTCGTCGATAACGGCTACCAAAACGACACGCAACGTCGAGCCACCTCTACAGCCCGGCAGATTCAGGATTGGAAAGAGCAGCAAAAAGGTCGCTTTGCCAGCGCCATTGCCAAGTTTCGAGTTTGGGAGAGGGTAGAGGCGTAAAAGAAAACATAGGATGTACCTCCAGTGTTGTTGTATTCCGTACATCTTCACGATCTTGTTACCTTGCTAATACTGTGTTACCATTTCGTCATCAAGAATAGAATGTATTTGAATGTAGTCGTTTGTAAAGTTGTAACGAATATTCTTGTTTCTGCGACATATGATACTAATAGTAACTTGTCCGCTGTCAACCACTCCATGACTCCCTAGTTGAGTTCTACAACAAACTTGGTGCCAAATATTTTTCTACCTAACTACTGGGGGCGTAAGGTTGAGTTTCGTCCACATATGCCAGGCTAGTGAGCTTCGTGGCTTCAATCATGAGTGGTGAACACCGCTCTAGCGCTCAATAGGCGCCCAACAATGGCGATATTCTGTCACCCGGAGCGCCCGAGCGTGGCGATATTCTGCCATGTACGATGCAGGCGCCTTCGGCAAATCGTTCTTACCTCATTGAACACTCATGAACGACATCGACCTCGATACTTCAAACGATGAGTCTCCACTCTCTGAAAACGATGATCTGCACTCAGATCAAGAGTCTGAGAGCGACGACGACAGTTTTCTGCCACTCGAGGTGACAGGAGAAGCAGAACTTTCGCATTTCATGCGAGTATTCCGTGGGTCTAAGAAGCAGGTGGATACGGTCATTGGCTCTCGGAACATCCTGCGGTGCATTGAACGCAAGAAAGTGGCGGCGCGTCAATTGTATCAAAGGTAAGTGCATTTCGTCTTGCATTTGAAAATTTTTCAGATGATGGCCTCCTCAGAAATCGGGATGCAAAACTAGAGTCTGCGAGACTTCGCAACAATCGGTGGGCAGGTCTCTTTGTCTGTAACTGAATGATGCAGCTGAAGAAATACTTAGCAAACGGGAGGAACTTATTACAATGTCACAGCAAGAACGGGAGAGGGTGCTGTTCTTGCGCAGGGCCTACCAACAAAGATATCGCGAACGACATCGTGCGGAACTGGCTGAAAAGGAACGTCAGCGCCGAGCACGGTTGAGGTACGTGATCTCAGCATTATATTCATACTGTCCGCTTGACCAATTGGCCAGGGACAATAACGCGCAGTAGAACTCAGCATGTCTATGCATACGCATATATAACTAAATAAAATTATTGTTGGCTTCATTTAACCCCTACTGTCCTTTCGGCACCCCGTGAGTCTGAGGTGGCATTGTGCGAGAGTCTTGCCAAATATTCCCGAGGGTCGGACGGCGTGTTAATCAAATTCACGAGCACCCGCTTGATCTTGAACCACGATGGCTGATAGCGATGGCACCGATACGCAGGACAGCAGCGTCGAGTACTGGGATAAGGTGGAGGACCTGCAAGATGCTATGCTAAGGGTCAAGCTTGAAGAACAGCCTGCGCCTACGTGTGTGCCGAAGGTTTTTGGCCGAAAGGGACAGCAGGCCAAAAAGTATTACTTGGTTTTTGAGGGAGATTCGCCAGGCTGTTATTTGGATTGGTACGTAGCTCGTCTAGTTTATCTTGCAAACTTTGTCTGATACTTTTGATGTACTAGGGGGCAGGCATCGGGTAGAGTGAGCGGTTTCAGCGGCAATCGTCACAAGAGCTACACCACCTGGGCCAGCGCGTTGGAGGCGTGGAGAGACCACTGCAGAAGCTTCCACAAGCATTCAGCAGACTTCGTCGATGGTTCTCCTTTCAATGCAAGCGTGCCGCATGTTCCTAGGCCCGTCACTCCCCCTCCGTCACAACACAACTGCCGGGAGGTAGGCCAAGACCAAAGTCCGCCCCTTTCGTCATCTCTTTCATCACGTTCGGCTTCACTTTCGTCACTCCCCGCTTCCTCGTCGACGCCCCTCTCTTCGCCAGCAAAACGTCGAGTGGCTCTGGCGTTTTACGGGTCGGACACGCCACCACGACCATCTCAGGCGTCACCTCAGAAACGCAAGAAGTTTTGGGCTGTTCACAGCGGGGGTCAAACCGGAATGTATAGCGCGTGAGAGGACCATAAATATTTAAAAGTGACTACGTGCTAATCTGTTACTATAGGGAAGAAGCTCATCAAATCGTGAAAGAGGCAGAAGAGAGAGGTTTGCCGATCCAAGTGCGCGCAGTAAACTCATTGCTGGAAACAGAGGCTTGGGCAGAGCAATTAGAGGGTGTATCTGAGGCAGAGGGTATTAGGGATTAGTAGTTAGATTGTCTATCTTTATGGAGATTGGTATTGAAGGTTTTTTTATGCCAATCACGATGCATGAAGCTTGCAAGTTGCAGCCCCTAAAAAAACAAGAATAACAAATTAAGTGCCGTGGGCCGTGGCCAGGTCAGACTATCTGTTTGACTGTGTTTCAGGGAAAAAAGTTGTGGCTTGCTGCGCAGGATTTGACACCGCCGTCAACTGAACGCCCGAGAATGTGAGTTACCTTGCAGGGCGGCTTTCTTGGGAACTGAACTAACAATGTCTCGCGCAGGAGAAGGCTGGCTGGCAAGGAGTCAAAAAAATGGATTCGCTATCGGGCGGACTGCGAGTTTGTTCAGCATTACAGACAAGTTCTTGAACGCTATAAATTGCGCTATATTATGGTTCGAGACCACGAAGAGGATGGCCGTGACGTCGTTTTCTGGCACTTCATGGACCATATCCTCGCCCGGTGTTTTCGAAGACGTTGGCCGAAGTATTGGAACATTTGGAGCTATGAAAAAAGAAAAATATTCCGGCGTCATCTTACTCAGGTGAGCTGCAAGAATGAGTGGATAAAATTATGGTATTGAAATGGTCTGTCTAGCGTATCATTAAACATTACGATTGGAAGACTTGGAGTATGAGGGGGCATAAAAAATTGGCTCGCAGCGTAGAGAATCGGACGCCGCCGTCAAGTCCTATCGAGAACGGCCGTGGGGGTTTTGGAACAGTTTTGGCACTGGCAGCCTTGTCGCGAAGGCAGGACACCATTTTAATGACCTTGAGCGATGAATTGGGAGATTAGCATGGATAAAAATGTCAATAGAGTCAGGTTTACCGTAGTGCTTGGGTCTGAGTCACTGCAATATTAGGAAATATAATAACAAATTCATCAGAGACCCGGCTGAGTTACCAGGGGGTTCCGCTGACCTTTCTTCGTTGAGACCGACCAAGCTACCTGCGTCAAGTACACATTCATAACTCAATGCCACCCTCTAAAAAGCTAGGCAAAGCCGCATCAGAAACGGCCAAAAAAAACGTCAAGGGCAAGAAGGCGAAGGGAGGGAAGCGTGGAAACCCGGGCAATTTTCATGGCGAGCACTTGGAGTTCCTGCAACAGCATGTTGATGAGTATGTTGCTATCACGGCGAAGGCTGAAAAGTCTACCTGGCTGATGAATTTCATGCCTCTGTGGTTCGAAAAATTTCCCTGGCACCTGGGGGAGGAACCAGGGGAGTTTCGAGTCCTACGCGTGGCTTCGGGGGAAGACGCGTCTCCTGCGGTTCGTGACACGGCTGTCGTGGATAAGTCATCGAATAGCGAGGGAGAAATGGTGACGAAGGTGGTGGAGAGAGTAGAAGGTCAACTCACGCAACCTGAGTTGACTGAGAGTGAGCAGAAGGAGTTGGAGGAGCGTCGAAAGGAGGCCCAGGCCGAGGTTGTAGCTGAGGGACAAACAGTAAGTGTTTTTTGTAGTTAGCTGTAGCGGGCATGAAGATACTGACTGGAATTTGAACAGCAGCTGATCCATTGGTTTCGTCGTCAAGCTCAAAAGGTTTCGCAGCCTGCCGGAGGATTGGCCATGTTTCGTGGGCTGCTGAAGCAGCTGCGCCACATTAAACGTGCGCCACGAGCAGTGCCAGATTACAAGTATTATATGGCTCATATCGACTATCGTGATCGTTTCCAAACCGAATACAAGAAGAGGCTCGCTGCGGAGGTCGTCGATCCAAAGTTTCGTCTCCATTTCCAGTGTCAGGTGGCGGAAGAGCTATTCAACAAGGAACCGGAGGAGGTTAGAGCTAAGATTGCGGAAGAGAATAAAGCTTACCACGAAGAGAAGGTGGAATCGTACAAAAAGCTGGCTAAAAAGGATTATAAGATGGAGGATTTGGGAGAACTCACTGGTATGGCTCAAAAAGTGTACGTTTGTTCGAGTTTGCAGGTCAGAAGACCGTGTCATCGTATCTGATCGCATCGAACTACAGATGCCGTGACAATCTAGTCAGGCTTATGGAACCCCTTCTTGACACCATTCGCGCCCATACAGGCTTGTCGTTGACGTTGCTAGCAGGGGCGCCACCTCAACCTGGCTCAAAGAACTTCACTTTTCTAACGTATGTCGCCGCATGTTTCATTTGATTCGATCTCACTAACTTACATCTCTTTTCAGAATCAGTTCAGGTACAACAGTCGGTCTCAACCCACAAAAGTTCGAAATGTGGCAAAGGGAGGAGTTTACGAAGAAGGTCATTGGTCAATTTATGAATTTTCTTATGCACACTGTTGAAGGTACGCGACGTGTCGTGGCTGGTTGAGGCGGCGTTACTAACTAATGACATTTGGATTGCAGATACCGTGCCACAGGACGCCGCTAGTATCGCGAAAGCATCAGAGGACGCAGCTGCAGACCTGAGTTCGCATGGGCCAAAGGATCGGCGGGGAGCGGAGGAGGAGGAGGAGGAGGAGGAGGAGGAGGAGGAATGGAAGAATCTGGACGGGGACGGGGAGGATAGCGAGGGTGAGGGTGACGGCGGTGAGGATATGGAGCAGGAGGATGTTCAGAGGCATCAGGAGGCTGATGGCGCGGATCCGAAGCTTCCCAAGGGCCGAACCTTGTGTTTTGAGGCTTTGCAGACATTGAATACGATGAGCAGGGGTGCCCGGCACGGGGAGTTACGACGAATGGCGCTAGCCGGGGATTACGAATTCGACCGGATGAACAACATCCTTCGAAACCAGTACTTCATTGCACAGATCAACAAAGGGGCCACAGCGGAGGAACTTTTCGCCAATCACTCTTCACCTGCTGCACCCACTGCTGTGAACGCTTCTCTCGTCGTGCCTGCGCCACCTCCCACTGGCGAAGCTGTTGCGCCTGCATCTCCCGCTACACATTCGACGCCCCCGTCTACATGTAATCCTCGCGAACCTGCTACGCCTCCAACTTCGACCCCCGATTGTCCTGCGGACGCTCCTGCAGCTCGGCCTCTTTCTACGTGTCCATCGACTGAGGACAGTGCTGCAGCCACGCCGCTTTCTGCTCCTCCGTCTGCAGCCAATGATCCTGCACCACCTGCTCTGCCTCCTTCAGCACACGATGAGTCGGCACTCGCGCCACTGGCTACGCCTTCACCAGCCCACGACACTACTGCACCGACACCAGTGGCTACGCCTCCATCGGTACTCGACAATCCTGCACCGACATTGGCTGCTACACCTGTATCTATGCACGGTGCTCTTGCTGTTGAAGGTTCTGCTTCGGCAGCTTCGTTGCGTTCTCCATCGGTCGATGAGCGCTGGCCTGCGTGGATTGCAACTTCGTACGTGTATTTGGCCCATGACCCAGCACCAGGTGAAGTTTGGTGGAGGGAGATGCTAGATAAATGGGTGAGGTTGGAGGATGAGGCGTATGGTTTTGAGAATCCTCGCGGTTCGGTAAGTGGTGACTAGTAGTTGAGATTATGTATTTGCTGATTTTTCTCTAGGGTGCGTGCTTTACAAATTTGGGTAGGCCGCAAGCTATTAGTTGGTGGTTCAAGAATGGGAAGCCTGCAGCCCGAGCCCCTCCCGATGATTGGTTCGGTGCCGTGAGCGCATTTCCTGACATCTGGTGGGGCTGGTGGTCTATCATTAACCCGGCTTGGCGGGAGCGAGATATTTTGGGTCGACTTGTCACTGGGGGAAAGGACTTGGGAGATTGGGAGGGGTTCGAGCGTCCGGGGCAGTGCGGGATGCTTAGCGTGCTAATGCTCCTCAAGTGGTGGTATGTGCGTGTGCAGGAGAACGGAGAGGCACTTGTGGAATGGAGGAAGGCGGCGGAAGATGTGTCGTGGGTGCTCGAAGCACTCTGCAAGGTGAATCGGTACGTAAACGGATGTTTTCGCGTTCTTCCATGTACTGATTTTGAGGTGATAGTGTGGGGAAGGATAAGGGCAGGAAGAGACGCTTGACGGAGAAGGAGAATGTGGAGGAAGAGCCGCTCCGCAAGCGTTTGACACGTGCGCGGAAGTGAGGGTAGTCGGTTTGTTTTCGTTCTGTCTATATACGCTGTATTTGGATAGTTGATTAACAACGCTTTGACTTTCCTCTTTTGGTGTTGATGTGATTATTTGACTGCGGCAGACATAACATAAATAAAATAAAGCATAACGAGTTAAAATAAGTGGAATAATTATCATAAAATAACACATTAAAGTGAATTTTCCGCTTTTGAATGGCTTTTAAGTGCAGGTAAGGCACAAATCGCTTTATTTAGAAGGTGATCCTACTATATATGGTAGAAACCGAGTTGTCCATAGGTTATGCATTATGTTGTTCAGGCTATTACCCATTGTAATGCATAATGACCACGTTTACTGGTGTGATCAACTCTCTGAGATGATGTACCCGCTGGTCGTAATTCTTGCAACGATGAAGGGCACGAAGGACGTAACGAGGCCAACTTTGCACCAGATGTGGTCTCATAGATTGAAGTCAAGAGGGATGGATCAAAGGGAGGAGGCGGAAAGGCAGAGGATGGTATCGCTGAAGAGGACGAGGATTGAAATTCCTTCTTTTTGCCTTTACTTGCAGCATTCAGGTTCTTTACAGCAGAAGTCTTCACGGTCCCAGAACGCGATGACGACAATGGAACAGGAGATGGCGCCTGCATGACCCTAGTCCTCGACGCATCGAAGTCCACAATCTGACTGAGGGTTCCTTGACAGGAGGGGTTGGGCTCAAAAGTTTCGCCTGGCGTAGTCATCGACATAGTAAGACGGTATAGACCATCATACCGTGCTCCAATAACGGGATCCTTGAAGGGAGTGAACTTCGTCTTACCGCAGATTAACGTCCGATTAGCCTGGAAGAAAATACCAATAAGCATAAGTGTCGTCTTGAATGACCACTACTCACCTCAAAAGTTTCTCAGAGGGAATCGGCATTGCTGCCACTAAAATGCATGGCTTTCAAAAAACAGACAACATCAGTATGCGTGCAACGATTCCTGCCAGCATCGCAATTCAAGCAGCACCCTTTTGGGCTCGACATCCACAAACATGGTTTATTTCTCTCAATACACTTCTGACAGCGAGGCTAGCACCAAATCTTAGCATGACAAAGACATGGAATCAAAGACAATAAATACGCACGAAAAGAGCACCAATTCGATTCGTCCAATCCTGTGTAAGCTGTAAGCTTTGATCCGAATGGAATGCTTCCCTCAGAGCTGCCAAACGACCCTCACTATTCGACTTCCTGCAAGTGGCTGGAATATCAATATTCCTATCAAGGGCCTTGGACGCTGACCATAATTGTTCTGGGCGATCATCCAGCACCTCACGCATGTTCCTGCGAGGCTTTCGTTGAGAAGATTTGCGAGGAGAAGGTATGGAGTCGGACGATGGGAGTATAGATGAAGTAGCCATTGATGGAGCACCCGAAACCAATGTAGGAGCGAAGGAAGGTGGATGGATGGTACGGGCAGGTCTACCATTATCCCTAAACGACTCCTCGTCATCGGAAGACCGGACTACAAGAGAAGAACGATGACTCTTGTTGCGCTTCGTTGATGCCAAGGCAGCCTTCGATGCCAACTTCTTCGATGCTGTAGCCGCCTTCAACTCCTTAACTCTGGCAGCCTTCAACTCTTGTGCTCGCCGTTCCCTAGCACCCTTCGTGTCCCAACTCATGCGCGCACCAGGACGATGAGGCAGAGAGTGAAGGTCAAAGCCAGGATGGCCAATTGCGATAGTTTGCTCAGACTCAATGCCATTGTCTGACATCGAATGACCAGCGACTTCACCGCCAGTCACACCAGGTTGGGGATCTAAGACAATACAAAGATCAACACCGCGAAAGTACGCATATAGATCCCAATTTACCAGTAGTGGAGTCCTCAAAGGGGGTTATCTCGACTGCCAACGTTTCATGAGAATTTCTGTCCAAGATCATACGACCATCCCAGTTAATACAGCTAGATCGGCCAGGATGGAGATCATATAAATCGCACTCGACAATGGAATAGCCAGGAACAGGCTGGCCCAGTGCAGCCCTAATGACATTTGGCCAATCGGCACTCGGAGACCTAGGAGACACCAATGGACGTTCTCAAATAGATGATAGAAGAGGATCGTTAGGGTGAAGGGAGCGCCACTGTTCAAATGAGCCATCCAAAACGCGTTCAAGGAAAAACTCGTTGCTATTAGGGAGGGAGAACTCGTCTGTGGAGGCAGCCTTGAATTGTAGATGAATGCAGTGTCCCTTGATGGCATCTGTAACGAAGGATAGCTGCTTTTTGAACTCCACTTCCGTCAGAGGTGACGATCGTTCAAATTTGGCAGCACGATTGAGCAGGTCATCTTGAAACTGGATGGCCTGGGATTGAGCAGCCTCGACAAGCTGATCTTTTTCGGTCTGTTGGCGGCGTTGGGCGTTGGACATTGTACTGATGGGCGCGAGATGGTACAACGGACTTCGTATTGCCTGTTGGATGATGGAGGATAAGAAGGAACAAGAAGCAAAATGTTCTAAGTCCAACGTTTGTAGTTGTTGATTCCAGTGGGTCCGTACGAGTCATACAGATACGGCATCATTGATTCCTTGGGAACGCTGATCAAAATGACGTTATCTCTGCGGATTCCTGCTAAATTAACGGATCTTCAACGCAAATCATCGATGCTGCCGCCGGTTCAAATCCTTCGAGGGCTCAGGCTGAAGGAGGGGGTAATGTTATGACTCGTACCAATCCCGGTGCCATAAAATTCCTTCAGGTTACCATATAAGACCAGTTGCTAGTTCATACTACTCTTTCTAGGCATAAAAGATCCCATTATCCGACCATATAACCCGTTCCGAACCACCGATCCCAATCCTTCGGTCCTGTCGTCCAATCCTCATGCCTAACACATGTCTGTCACAAGTACAACAAACCATATGCATGCACCAGTAGCCAGGACCATACTTACCACGAATAGAACCCATTTCTATATATATTTTTACTTACCATGTAGTATATAAGTACCTAGACAACACTGTACAAAACTTATCTGTGAAATAAACATTTCTTCTCACTGTTTCTATCTCGTCTCTAGTTCTTATCTCTTTTCGATCTCATTTCTTTGCTCTCGCTCTATTTCTTTCGACATCGATCCCATATCTGCTAACGTTCACGTCCCCGATCCCAAGTATCGAGTCCGTGTACATTAGATCTTGTAGGAAGTCTGTGATCTCAGGCCTATGTTCGTCAAAGTACTGCCTAGCGGTCTTTCTCGACGTCAAAACGGTATCTATTATCTCTTTTTGCGCTACTGACAGTTTCTATCTAGATTTACAACTAGTATGAGATCGTCGAGGCCTAACATACGGTCATGCAGCTTACTACTTACACTCCGCTCCACAAACTCAATGTCTTTTTAGGGAATTCGTCGCAGCCTTTACAAGCTCGCCTCCTGTGAATTGTGTTATCGGGGGGATAGCCTTTTGGTGATTGACGTTGCATCTCACCCCATTCCTCAGCACGAGTATGAAGGGATTAAGCCTGGCAGGGAAGTTGAGTACATGAGCGAGCACGATTCTATCAAACATCTATATGACCAGACACCCGAGGGGCTGCACTTGGATCGGGTTGTCGATGCTTTGTACGATGGCAAGAAGTTTCTTCTGTGTCACCTTTTTTGAGACGGCAACGACTATTTTGAGATCTATGTAGAGCGATCTAGTTATCCGTAGAAAATACGAAAATGCAAATTTAAATTCGTTATTATAAATTGATTTTCCATAAATGACTTTAATGGGTAAATATACATAAATATTTATAATTAAATTATCTTTTCAGCACTTATGCCGCTTTCATCTAGATTCAATGCATCTATGCGCGTCTTGCTGCTATAAAAGACTGGGGTTCTGTCCCATCTGCCCTCTCTGGTGGTCAGAATACCGCGTACTGGCTTCAGAAACATGTAAGTTCCTGCATACCCCTTCCTTGGTAACAACAGCTTATGGTTCCTCTAGGCCTCGCTCTACAACGTTGGGGAAGATCACCAAAAAAAGGTTGCACGCTTATGCCAACGAGCGATTCACTCCCCTCCAGCGCAGATTTCTCACCTGTCAGCTTTTCAACTACTTCAAAGCTCTGCTGTGTTGTCCAGGTCGTGTCGGGAGCATCAAGTTTTGGTGGTTCGTGGATGTTCTTGTGCACAAATGGTTCCAGCGATGGCGTCCGAAATACTGGGGGTCTTGGAACCACTCAAAACGTCGTTGCTTTGTAAACGAACTCTCTAAGGTATGTTTCGGCTTCGTTAGTATTATAATAGACCTTGAGCTCAAAAGCATTTCAGCACATTATAAAGTACTACGACTGGACACATTATAGGCAGTTCGGATATACTAAGTTCCATGGGTTCAATGTACTCAAACGATGCGTTGATCCTCCAACACCTCCACCAACTCCTGCTGGAAGTCGTACACCATCACCTCTTCCTGCCTTCCTTGTGGGTGCCCCACTTCCAGTTCTTCTGGAGACCCCCAGACAAGTAGCAGAAGCATACCTGACTCTGAGCCCGTATGAATCACCTACTACCATTCTTACCCCAGTCAATCCAAATGCGTGCGCTTCCCCTTCCTCTTCCTTCTCTTCTTCGTTCACCGACTCTCCAACTCCTTCGTGGATTAACTACATTGATTCACCGACTCTCCAACTCCTTCGTGGATTAACTACATTGATTCACCGACTCTCCAACTCCTTCGTGGATTAACTACATTGATTCACCAACTCTCCAACTCCTTCGTGGATTAACTACATTGATTCACCGACTCCATATCCAAGGCCACGCACACCAACTCCTTCATGGATTGACTTCATTAATTCACCGACTCCGTATCCGAGGCCACGCACGCCAACTCCTACGCAGTAAACTTTTTCTACATATGTATTCTTGCCGATCTTCGTACAGTGTAGAAACCAAACGTCGATGTATTTAATCACATTTTCTTGACAATTTAAGACTTTGGTCACTTTTATCATCTTACATCGTACTTTGCTGCAATCCACATATTAAAACTTCAAGATCTGTCAGAGAAAACAGTAATAATTCAACTAGATGAAGCACATCGGTCATAACAAGCTACTCAGAAGCTAGCCAGTCATATTCGTCGTCCGCCAAACAAGCCCGGCAGAATTCGAGATCTGCCTCAGAGATAGCTACCTCACAGTCCACCTTAGCTGTCACTCCATTACGTTCAGCCTGCAACCAGGCCTTCTCAGCAGCTTCGACGGTCGTCATCACACGGTAATAGACAAACTTGTTGCGAAGCCCGTGAATCTGGCGGTGGGTATCGTTCCTATACAGAAGAACAGTGAGAAATATGTTCCAGAAAATAGAACATAAACAAACAAACCATGAATGATAGATGCCAGGGACGTGGCCTCTGATGACAACCCAGGTGATGCGAGAAGGAGGGGCCCGAGGAACGACTTCACCTGCGG
>RCHF01002937.1:0-32589 GCA_003987895.1 Neonothopanus nambi | reverse complement strand
GTATTCTGCCTAGCACCACTACCTTCGGAAGGATCTACGGCTTCAGAAGTTAAGGATCCAGTAAAGACGGAATAATCACCTCCACCATTACTATAGAAATAGTTCCAATGTCATCATTCTTGCTCCCGAGAACAACCGCAAAAACTCACGAAACAGGTGCTTGTAGAAGCCAGGTATCATTGTACTTTCATTCAAGTTTTGAGGTCGACACTGAACACAGAGGTGTCTAGTAGACACGCCCAGAACTAGCGAAAATCAGGCCGATATGCCCGCCCTATGCGCTGGTGTTGCTGAGCCTAATATAAACATCATCTGGAAAAACGGAAGAACTAAGGAAGGCCGGGTTCCAGCTGAATCAAAGCTTTGTGAGATGCACGGAGGCGTTATTCCGGGATTCATATTAATGAGATGGGAGAAGAGAACAATATTCTTGCTGAATCTGAGATTCCAACTTATTGAATCACGTCCATCTGTCCATTGAAGTTGTTCATAGGGTATTAAATTGTCCACCAAGCAGACGTTGAATACTATATCGACAGTGGTAACCAACGCTCTAGTCCAACTGAAAAACCACATGACATTAGCCTCTTCCAAGTAAGTGAACCACGACGAAAACACGTACTAGCACCTTCCATCAAGACCCAGCCCCAAAAAGCCAACCGTATACTCTATCCATACCCTCGACCTTACGCTGCACCTTTCTTCGGCGCATCACCCGTAACTGTCTCCCATTCCGTTCCTTCGGGCAACGTCTCCGCCCAATCACCAAAGCAATCCCACTCCCAGCTAACCTTTTCAATCATGTCCCTCTGGGCCTTGACAAATGTCTCTACCGCACACATCCCATCCTTCTGCTCAGAACAGCCCTTGATGCCCGTCAGCGGAACCGGTGCGTCGTTGATAATCACACGAATTTGTTGGCCTTGCAGCGAAGGGTCGGAGCAGGATAGGACTGTGTTGCGGAGAAGAAGTGGGTAAGTGGGTAGATTGGTACGATGTAAGAAGCCTGAACTTACGTTGGAACTGAAGGTTTGTCGCAAATGGTGCAATCCGTGATACCTTGAACGTCTGGTCCTCTGGTATATGGTCATATGGCAAAGGCCCGCCAGCCGCCAACGTCGTCAAGTTCAACGCCGTTACAACTGAAAAAGGTATAAGTTAAACGGAGATCAACTCGAAAAAACAAGCAAAAACTTACTATTAAGCACAACAACCTCATGTGTCGCGTCGACATAAAGACTCTGGTTCAACGGGAACGTAATCGGGTTGTCATTGAGTGTTGAATTAGTCGAGAACCGATGATCTCCCTTCTCCATCGGCTTTCCTTCCAACCTCGCTAAAAGTTCCTGAATCCACCCAACACCTTGCACCCTTCCAACGGGCGAACCAAACGCAGAGTTATACCAGAACGATAGGTCGAGTGCGTAGTCGAACCCACGCCATTCGTCTTGTGTGAAGAGTTCGCAGAATTTGGAGTAGCCGATTGCTACGGTCTGAGAGGAGTGGGGTATTGAGGGATGTGATATGATGAAAGAAAAAAGCGTGAGGACCCACCTCGTATGCACACATTTGTTGCATTGTATAGACATCTTCTGCAGTCAATGTAAACCCTTGCAATTGAGGCTGGAGCCTCGCAATCGCGTCCTTGAGGTAGATCTCAGCCCAGCGCTCGACGTACCAGTTCCCGCGATCACGGATGGGGCCGAAGCGCGAGTTCTTGCAGCTGATGAGGGAAGTGTCAGACCAGAAGGAGAGACGAGATGAGCAAAAGGAAACTTACGTGTCATAGGGCGCCAGTGTGTTATTGAACTATGAGAGAGGGTTGATAAGGGGCAAAAAATTGACCAAAAAGATGGGACAAGAACTTACCCCATTGGCCTCAATTGTAATGCTCTGCTGGTATTGACCCTCAATAGGATACCCAAAGAAACCGATTGCGAAGTTGAGCGCCGAATGCAGCATACGATCTCTGTTAGTGAGGTGCATCAGGACAAAGTACCTGGTGTTAGGTGGATATAAATCAAGACGCACTGTGACTCGGTACGGAAGACAGGAATAGTGTTTGTCTCGGTGAAGTTCTAGGTAAGAATATGGTCGTGTTATAGTCATGGTGGAAGGATATGAGGTAAGGGCGCATACATTGAGCAAGAATCCGTATTTGAGTCTCATGGATATGCCAAGATCGTCTAAACAGCGCACAATCAGAATCAATGGGAGAAAATAATCTCAGATAGAAGGTGAACGGACAGAGTTGTTGTCTCCCGAATGGTGTAAGAACTTCTTCGCCAAGTTTGTATGTCCTAGAATAGCACACAGCTCAATTCAAGGTGGGTGCAAACAACTCAGAACCACACACCAGTCATTCATGAAAGCTAAATTGCCCGTTGCAGTCCACTGCTCAGAAGCCTGGTTCAAACGCGCAGACAAATTTGCTGGTCCACCATACGAAGCTGTTACAGGACAAAAAATTCAATTGACTCATCCATCTCGCAAAGGTAAAGTAAACCTCACCCCAAGCCGTAGGATACCTTGCCCCATGTCTATGTAGGAAGTGTAGCCCAGTAACACGACACGTATCCGGCGTCTCAGGACCCGAATCCAGACCAAAAGCACCTCTCTCATTGCTATACCATGGTGACAGATTTCCCCAATGTTTGAATAGATCGAACTCTTTCTTGTTCTTCCCTTTCCCTGACTTTGCTCCGCCTAGCGAAGCAGGTTTGACGAGCTGTGCCGCGCCGCTGTGTATAGGGTATGAAGGCGCGGTAGCGATGAGGGCTGGTTCGGCACCTGTGGGTGTTCCTCCCGGGTAACCGACGTCGGTCGGGAATAAGGAAGGGAACGCGTTCGTGGGCGAAGCAGGTGGGAACGGGTGTACTTCTGTCGAGCCAGCGATAGGCTCTGCGAGAAGACCTGCCTCCAAACTCGAAGTCCGACTGGGTTGGAATGCTGGACTGAAGCACCCGGGGCCGCATACTGCGTACTGTGCGACAATACAGCCTATGATACCTGCTATGAACGCAGAAGTGAGGTGTAGGAAGGAAAAGTTGGTTCTAGTGCAAAATGCTAAACGAGAGGAAGAGGGGGATGTAGGAGGAACGAGCTGCTGGTCTTCGAGCTCTGGTTTGGCATGAGTAGGGAGCAGAGCCTCTGCCTCATGCTCGTCATGTTCATAGGTAGCGTATTGCGAGGACTGGCCTCGTTCAACGTCCATGATGATGGTGGTTAGAAGAGGAGTTGGTCACTACATCAAATGATGAGTCTCATTAAACTATGTGGCATCAACGCGTGTTTCTAATACTATGGCCTAAGTACGTATGAGAACCCTGCTATCCAGAACAATCCTCGAGCTTGACCCCAGTGGTATAGCACTACAGACAGACGTTGACCGAGTTGGAAGGAAAAATCCGAGGAGGGCTCGAGGGGCCTGCCTAATCTGGATACCTCACCTTCCTCACTTTCCATCAGTCACCACTGCCAGTCCTATGTAGTCAGTCCCGAGTCAGTTGCTGTTGCTCAATTGAATGTCACTGAATTGTGATGGTTATCTACTCGATATGGTGAGATTTCTATTCAAAGGGCTATTCAATCCAGTGTAACAAGTTTCTACTGAATCCTGATGGACTGATAGATATATGTACTACTGAGGACGATTTTGCTCTGTAGTCCTTCAGCACGTTTATCCCCTCCTTTTTGAGTAGGCTAAATCACTTGTTTCTAGGTACTCAATACACGCAGGGTACATGTAAATGCATAATACACGTCCTTGCATCTTTAAACCGGAAAATCGGAGAAAGGCAAGGCTACTGCCATGATAAAGTTCCGGCACTCGATACCTATATTAAGAGGCAACAACTCAAGCTGAGCTACCCACTGAAAATATTGAAAGAACCCAAGCAAACGATCTTAGCCAATGCCTCTGGATTACCCCCAACTCATCCTTCTACTTGCGTCGGGTCTCGCCCTTTATGGCGTCTATCGCTTCGCTCGTCTCTTGTTCACTGAGCTCACTTCACCTTTACGCAAGCTGCGCGGACCAGAAAGCCACAGCTGGATATACGGGAATTTCAAAGATACCTGGAACGACGTGAGCCTCTTTTGACAGACCTGTCTGCCTTCTGTCCTAACCAATATGCTCGGATTCCTAGCATGGACCCATAACTTCAACAAGCATTCAAGAGCAGTGGTTCGAGAAATATGGCCCCACAGTTGCTCATAACCATTTCTTCAATGTGAGTGACGTCCTCCCGTAATCATTCACTATCTTGGTTACCTCTACTTCGCGGTAGATCCATCGACGACTTGAGACTATTGACACGAAAGCCGTCCAGCATATCCTAAAGCACAATGAAATCTACCATAAACCTGAGGGTATGCGATACATCCTGAACAGAGTCCTTGGCCATAGTTCGTGCATGGTCTTGACTAGCTATTCGAGACTGCTGATAATCATGTGTGACAGGTGTCCTTATCACAGAAGGAGACAAGCATAGGCTTCAGGTGAGTTACCATTTACCTCTCTTTGCATAACAAACACTCAATTGACTCCAACAACTCCAGCGTAAAGTCATGGTAAATTTATCGTCCACCAATCTCGCAACCTCTGATTCCTAAGTCTCTCACTTCTTCGACTACGCTACTACATATTCAGAATCCAGCATTTGGTCCAAGCCAAATACGCGAACTCACCGAAACATTCATCGTCAAGTCTATCCAGGTACCGACTCTCCTCCTCAATTCAAAAAGGCTCTTCATCGAACGCTGTTATTTTTCGTTTCTTTTCATATAGCTCCGTGATATTTGGGCCGCCCAACTCTCCCGCCAAGACGGTTCCGCCGAGTTCGACGCCGTATCATGGCTAAGCAAAGCGACGCTGGACATCATCGGCTCTACCGGTTCGTTCTTCATCTCTCTCGTATCAAACCGTGCGGAACGCTAAGTAGTCGATATTCAGGATTCGACTATAATTTCAACGCTTTGAACGACGAAGGTTCTGTTAGTGAGCTTGATGAAGCCTTTTCCACACTTTTCCGTACACCACCTGGAGTATTCACCCCTTGGAGGATCCTACAAGCCAACATACCGATCCTTCGTATCTTCGTAAGTCCTCAATCACTCAAAGTCACGAAAGATCTCCTAATGTCAGCCCACCAATACCTTCGACACTTTAGCCAGAGTTTATGGATACAGCTATGTCTTCCGCCATCGCCACAACAAAGCGTATGGGACGTGAGTTTTTAGCTAAGAGCAAGGCCTACTACACGGGTACCGGCGAGAAGGGAGAAAAATGGGGCGAAGGCGGACGGGATCTCCTTTCATTGCTGGTCAGGTCGAATTTGAGCACGGAATCGGAGGTCGCGAAAGAGCATAGGATGGACGATGATGATGTCGTAGCGCGTACGCCTCTGCGTTCCTAAATTGTCAGCTGCGATTGAACTGATCTTGATTCCTTTCCTTTAGAGGTCCCGACGTTCCTAATAGCCGGACACGAAACAACAAGGTATGCCACTCATTTCCCCGGGTCATACCCACTAAGTTACCCAATTCTCCTCTCTTTTATCCAACAGCATATCAACAACCTGGGCCCTTTACGCCCTCGCTCAAAACCCCTTTATCCAAGCTCGACTACGTGAGGAGCTCCTCTTGGTCCCGACCGAGAGTCCCACAATGGACGAGCTCAATGCTCTTCCGTACCTCGACGCTTTCGTGCGTGAGGTCCTCCGGCTGTACCCACCCGTGGTGAGAGTCACGCGCGTTGCGACGAAGGACGATACGATTCCTCTCTGTAATCCTGTGACGAATGTGGATGGGGATGTTCTGGAGGAATTATCGTAAGCACTTCATTAGGTTTCAATCCCTTACTTGTCGGTATTGATTGATTGCTGTCTTCTTTGCTGTTGTCGATCATGATCATCATGGTGTAGAATCAAGAAAGGTCAATTGATAGGCATCCATATCGCCGCCATCAACAGAAACAAGGCGTTGTGGGGTGAAGATGCTGAGGAGTTCAAGTAAGTTCATACAACACTTGTCATGCGTTAGCACTACCTAATCCCGCGAGTACTCTATCATACATCCTATAGACCTGAACGATGGCAACAAATGCCTGCCGCTGTCTCCACGATTCCGGGAGTTTGGGGTAACTTACTCACCTTCCTCGGTGGTCCGCGCGCTTGTATCGGTTGGCGATTTTCTCTCGTCGAGTGAGTATTAATCAGTATCACTCTCCCTCCCTTCTCTATGCCTCACAACCATCGCGTATACTCCTCGTTTGAGCACCTCACTGATGATACTCTGACAGAACGAAATCTATTCTATTCACACTTGTCCGCTCCTTTGAGTTCACACTTGCGGTTCCAAATGAGGACATATGGGTGAAGAGGGCTGCGGGTGTACAGAGACCTGCGATCAAGGGAGGACCTATTCTACTGCCTCTGATCGTCAAACCGGTTGGGAAGTCAATTTAGTACACATGGACACTCTACTACCGCGTCGTCGACGAACGTATTCAAAGCGCCAAGCAAAAACTGTTGGAAAGTCCGTTGATTATTATCACCTATTCATATAATACATAAAGGCGTCTGCTCATTCTTTACGAGGACTAGTCTGCTGATGAATGCGATGTATACGTAGTCAGAGAAAACCTCATTAGGCGTCTACCAACTTGATACGAAGAGGCAACTGAGTAACGCTCTTATCGCCTTCCTTGAATGATGGACGGTGAATGATTGTCTCCCTCTTAACACTAATCTTTTCGCTCGGCACAGCAAGCTCAAGTTCGAACGACCGGAGGATCATGAATAAGAGGGCTTTCATCCTGAGAAAAGGTGAGGGTGAGTAATGTACGATCATAATCATAATCACAGCGCAGATAGAGACTTACTCGACCACAGAAAATCGCCAGCCGATACAAGCACGAGAACCACCAAGGAAACTCATTAGATGGCCCCAGACACCTGGAATAGCTGATACGGCTTCAGGAACCTTCTGCCATCGGTCCGGGCTGGATTGTTCGTGAGCTCGTACTGTTCATGGCGGGAACTTACATACGTATAGTATGTAAGGTGCGAAGAGGAAAAAAAGAAAGCTCACTTGAATTGTAGTGCATCCTCACCCCAGAGTGACTTGTCCCTGTTGACACCAAGAATCGAGATGGTAACATTCTGCCCCTTCTTAATGCTATTGACAATCGTGATACATATCACAATCAATGCATGTTTCATCAGATTCACTTTGCTCAGAGCGCGGGAACGAGGGAAAAGTGCGACTTACAGCAAATCATGGTGGACAGTTCCATCCGAATCGGTGATAGGGTGGCTCAAGGGCAAAACGTCGTCTTGCACCGCCATACGAGAAACCGAGGCGACTGGAGAGTAAAGTCGTAAGGTCTCACGCACGACGGCGTCGAGGTAGGGGAGTTCGTTCAGTTGGTCCATGGTGGGGGTGTCCGTTGGGATGCTCAAAAGCTCTCGGCGAAGCTTGGATTGAATTTCTGGGTATTGGGTCAGTGCATGCAGTGCCCATGTTGTTGACGTGCTAGTGACAGAGAAACAGGGGGGATAAGTTTTATTACGAGATGGGGAAGCTGGAAGGAAAGAGCCTTTTACCTGGTAGTTTCATGACCGGCCACTATAAAGGTAGGAACCTCTATATAATCCCTTGTTAGATGAAGGTAGGTCAATTGGAATGTGTAAGCACGTACGTGCAATCACATCCTGATCCAACATGCGCTGGTTCTCCGGCAATTCCGTGCTCAAATTCGACTTGACCAACAAAGAAAGTAAATCACGAGCACGCAAGTCTTCTGCCTTCTCTCCAGTGCCTTGGTGATAGGCTTTGCTATTTTGCAAAAACTCATTTCCTAGTCGGTCCATTGATTGTCTTGCTCTTACTATTGAAGCTGGTCGGAATGACGGCTAGAAGGATTGTGATGATGGATCATCTACTGAGATATCGTGCTACGAGGATTCGAGTAATACTTACCAGCAGACGCAAAATTGGGAAAGTGGCTTGTAGGATACGCCAAGGGTTTGCGAACGCACGTCCGCCACGAAATAGACTCGAGAATGCTTTGTCGAGCTCATTCTCTTCACCTCTGTCGTTTAAGGCGTTGAAGTCATAATGAAAACCTAAGTTAAAGTTAGAAGCAAACTGGAGGAGATTATGCAATGCACAAACCGGCAAGTCCAATCACGTCTAACGTAGCTTTGCTTAGCCAATTGTAGGCGTCGATAGTGGCAATGCCGTTCTGCTTCTGGACCTGAGAAACCCAGACATCACGAAGCTATGCACGTTTCGTTATCAGCTCTTTAAGACAATTATTGACGGGAACGTACTTGGGCAGATTTCTCCACGAAAATTTCAGTAAGTTCCCGTATCTGGCCAGGTCCAAATGCAGGATTCTAAAGGACAGAGTTATTGTGCGTTTCATACTTAGAATAGGTCGCCATTTACCATGACCTTACGCTGTGAAGGGCAAAGTATGAAAATCGATCGGATATCACATATTTGAATCTCACTTACCTGCATTCTGTGCTGAGCATCCTCGGCGAAGAGAATACCTGTAGAGATAGCACATCGTTGGCTTGAAGGGTATCGACGAACAGATTTTACTACGAACCCTCGCCTAGGAGATTGCTTGCCAGATATCTAGTGGCCGGCAGCTTATGATAAATATTCTCATGGTTCACAATGTGCTGTATAGTCTTGGTATCTTTGGTATAAAGTTGATCGACCTACCAGTGGAAATGAACGATCTTCAGACGTATAGAAGCGCCGGGAGGCTTACCAAAAAGAACCCTTTAACCCTGAACGAAGGTCCATAGGTTTCGAACCACCGCTCCGGCATGCACATGGTGGATGGTCCGCCCGTCTATGATCACGTTCAGGAGGCAGACTACAAGAACGTACGCATACTGCCAGCACTTACATTACTTCCAAGGACCTTTGCATGTCCCAACACGATATTACTCCCGCTCAGTGGCCCAGAGAGTTTGTGCAATGGAGAGAAGAATGCAACGTGAAGAAAACGAATGAAAGAGTAGAAACCATATAATACAAGGCCTGCAGCTACAGGCGTTACTAGCTGTAAGAAGGAATGCATTGAGTGACTTCCTTTGACTTTGAAATTCAGGTACTTATATATGCCCACTGACAATGATCAGGCCTCCAATCACAGCTGTTCAGAACTGGTTCAGAATCAGGTAAAGGTTGTCAAAACCGTCGGAAATTCCCGATCCGTCGGGCGGTAAAACCTGGAAAAACTGGGACTCTTCCGATCACGTGATATGTCCGTGACTTGTCACTGCTTGTATGACTCATCACAAACTTGCACTTCAACCAGTACTACGTTGTTTATGGTACTACGATTATGATATCTTATGGCTACTCTCGCGCCTTCTGGCAGCAATTCTTCAGATTACTTTGACTCGGACGATTCATCATTTCTTGAGGCCTTGGGTAAAGCTGTCCTTCCTGGCGATGTTGGGTATGAGGGCACGGCCAGGAGCCAACAAGAAGATACACCTTCAACTCGGAAAGCTCTAAAACGTCCTCGTTCAGACCTGGAAGAAGAAGACACGACCACAAATGCGCATATACGAAACGATACAGAGGACGAAATTTACGGCCCTTCTCATTTTGGTGATTTTGGGGAGTATATGCGCCGAAAACGTGCCAAACTACAGATTCAGAATACTGGGATAGCGGAAGATGAAACATTGCAAAGGGAAGCGCAGATATTTCATGGGGTGTCTATCTACGTGAGTCTTGTGGAAATTCCTGCTTTACTCCGCTTATGTACGTATGACCAGATAAACGGGTGGACGATTCCGTCAATACAGGACTTGCGACAGCTTATCGTACGCCATGGAGGTGTATTCCAGCCTTATCTGGATAAGAAGGCACTCGTGTACGCCTTAATCCTTGCTCCTTCCCAGAAATCTCCTCAATTTAACCTGTACTTGCAGAACTCACATTGTAACGTGCTCTCTCACTCCCGCAAAAATGCAGGAATTCAAGCACATGAGAGTGGTCACACCAGAATGGCTTGTCGACAGTGCGAAACAAGGCATGTTGCTTCCGTGGACAGACTACATTTTCCGACCCAGTGATCGCTCGGAGAGCTGGCAAGGGGCCAAAACTGGTCAGAGGGATCTCTTTGAGAAAGGATTCGCGTCGAAAACACGTCCTCCACTTCCGACGTTCACTATGAATGCTCCAATATCGGTTAGTCCGCGGAAGAAGTCCCCATCGAAATCTATCCTTCTGAACAAGAAATTCTCGACCGCGAGCTCTGCAGCTACCGGTCCATCCTCCAAGCAACCTGCAGAGGTGAAATCAACCGAAACCGCTGAGCCCAAGCTTATTGGAGACGCACCTACCGTCCCAGCTAAAACGACAGTTGAAACACAAAACCCGCCTTCCAAAAGTGCTCAGATGTCAACGAAGAAAACAGTACCGGCCACGAGGTCATCAGTAGACGGGCCTTCTACAAAACCACCCTCAAAAGCCAATTCTGTCTACACTACGGATCCTAAAACCAACACAGAGGCATCCCACGTCCCCGCCTATGCCTCGCATACATCCAACCCTCTCGCCCAACGCGTGATGAACAATCCGCAATGGCGCAATGCGCATACATCCATCGCTCCGGACTTCATCGGGGAATATTATAAGAATTCTCGGTTGCATCATCTATCGACGTGGAAGGCGGAGCTGAAGGAACTTCTGAGGGAAGCACAAGAGAGGGCGGAGGGTGGTGTCGGGGATCTCGAAGATGGTCAGCTGGTTACTGGTAAGGTGACTGCGGAGGATGACGGTGGGCTGAGTATGCGCGGGGCAGACTTCGTTCTCCGGTCACCCACGAAAGGGGCATCCAGTTACGGCGGCGGGGTTATGGGTAAGAATAAGGGAAAGGAGAAGGCTGTAGAGCAGGATCGAGTGATCATGCACTGCGACTTTGATTGTTTTTTCGTTTCTGCTGGGTTGGTGAATAGGCCCCAATTGAAGGGGAAACCTGTCGTTGTGTGTCATTCGCAGGATGCTCAAGGTGGTAATGCGAGTACGAGCGAGATCGCTAGCGCTAGTTATGAGGCCAGGTCGTTTGGAATTAAGAATGGGATGAGGTGGGTTGTTCAATAGGTTCGTAAGAGGATCTTCTAATTCAGTCCGCCAGTCTTCAACAAGCTAGGAAACTATGTCCTACCATCATCACCATCCCGTATGAGTTCGAGCTGTGGGTGCCCTTCACTACTATGTTGGTTACATTTCGTGTCTGATTCCTTCTCACGACAGATACAAGCAATTCTCATTACAGTTCTACACTGTCTTGATGACCCATGCGGATGATCTTCAAGCGGTTTCTGTAGACGAAGCTCTTATCGACGTCAGCTCCGCCGTGAATCGTTTACGTGACAAAGCACCTCCAAGTACCTCAATTGTACGCCTATACGATCCTGCCAAGGAACTGGCAGAAATGATTCGTGATCAAGTAAGGAAAGCAACGGGATGTGAAGGTGAGTAGACCAATTCAATCGTTATAACGTGTCCAGCAATTTTAAGAAATTCTCTTTCCAGTCAGTATTGGCATCTCACACAACATCCTCCTCGCGCGCCTCGCCACCCGTCGTGCAAAACCCGCCTCTTCATACCATCTCGTACATGCAGAGGTGGACACTTTCCTGGCGCCGCTGGACGTCGCTGATCTACATGGCTTCGGGTGGTCCGCGAAGCAGAAAGTCTTGGACAAATTCGGCACGTCGACGTTGGGTGAACTCGTTGGGAAAAGCAAGAGCACTTTGTCTGAGGCTCTTGGCAAGACGACGGGCGAGACGCTTTACAATGCTATTCGCGGGGTTGACGAGAAGAAATTGGAGAGCGATAAGAAGAGGAAGTCGGTTTCGTGTGATATCAATGTCAGTGTTCATTTTCGGTTGTGATGGTTGGTATGCGAGTTCTGAGCGGTGTTGGTTTACAGTATGGGATTCGGTTTGAGAATAATGAGCAAGTGGAGACGTTCATATATCAGATGGCGAAGGAGGTTACGAGAAGGTTGAATGAGATTCAAGTTCTTGGGCGGTCGATTACTTTGAAGGTTATGAAGAGGGATCCAACTGCACCTGTTGAACCGCCAAAGGCAAGTACCTCTTATATACAGTGTAGGATAGCTGACAAATTTCGTTTTCTTTCCCTCCTGCTACAGTTCATGGGACATGGTGCTTGCGATGTGTTTAACAAACAGATGGCTCTCGCAGGTCCCAATGGTCGTGCAAGCAGTGATGACAAAGTTATCGGCGAACATGCATGGCGTCTTTTGAAATCATTCAACTTTGATCCCAAGGAATTACGTGGGTTGGGAATTCAGATTCAGAAGCTCGAGCCTGCTTCAGGTGCAGTGTTCGTTGAATCGGGTCAAGCTAGGCTGCCTTTTCAGAAGATCAACCGTGGAGAGGGGTCGTCGAAGGGTAGTAACCTGATTCAGGCACCTCCTCTTCCAACTCCTGGCCCTGGAGAAGCTGAACCAGTAAAGGCAGTCACAAACGGGCCTGGTAAAGTGGACGGTGTATATACGGACTCTACCGACTCTCGTCCGTCGGGGCCTCTCGTTGATCTTCCTGCGTTCTCGCAGGTCGATAAGTCTGTGTTTGATGCACTACCAGAGGACGTTCGACAGGAACTTGAGAACGAATACAAACGACGCTCGGCTTCTCCTTTTCCTGGACCTCAACCTGTCGCCGCTTTTCCTAGGCCCTCACCACGACAAACAGCATTTCCTAAGAAGTCTTTCTTCCCGCCTCGTGCTCGCGCTGGTGCGCCTGCAAAACCTATGTTTCCGTTTCCAAGAAAACCGTTCAACAGATTTAACACCAACGCAAATTCCAACCTCAAGCGAATAGCTCAACAGTTAGCTCCCCGAAACAGGTCTTCGATATCCCCTAGGAAGAACAACCCCTTCACGAAGCTTCCAGGGTTGGCGTCGTGGAAGGTTGCCGACAGCGAACTGCGCAAGCTCGATATCGACCCAGAGGTGTTCAATATACTCCCGCGTAATATTCAGCGAGAGCAGATTACTGCCGCGAGGATGCTCAAAACTATGGGGAAAATACCTGAAAAGTCAGGGGAACGAGTTGTCCTTCGACCTCGCTCGCTTTCACCTGGGGTATTGTTCATCCAGCCACCGCCAAAGGCTCGTCATGTTCGACCTCCGGTGTTGAAGCAACAAGGCCCAGGCAAGGGGGAGAAGTTGTATTTTACTGAAACGGATGACATTCAGCGGGTGATTGAACAATGGGTAACCAGATTTCGGAATTTTCCTCCGAATGAGAAGGACGTGGAGTTTTTCGCGAACTGGTTGGTTAAGAGTGTTGATCGGGCTGAGGCGACGGACGAAGGGCTCGTTAGGGCTGTTTCAGTTGTGAAGTGGTGGTTGGTGCTGTTGAAAAGATTTTGGGCGAAGTATGAGTGGGGATACGATGAGTATAATCCGGAGGATGAGAAAGCTGGGAAGGTTGGTGAGGCTTGGTGGATGGCGTTTCGGGGTGTGAAGGCTCGGATGGACGAGGTGGCTAAGAAGCGATTTGGAGGGAAACTGTCGTTGAGATGATCTATTTGTGTAACTGTGTGTTGCTGATGTATTCTAATTTTTGTGTAGCCGTACTTGTGAGATGT
Source organism: Neonothopanus nambi (assembly GCA_003987895.1). Classification (NCBI taxonomy): domain Eukaryota; kingdom Fungi; phylum Basidiomycota; class Agaricomycetes; order Agaricales; family Omphalotaceae; genus Neonothopanus; species Neonothopanus nambi. The sequence goes on along the minus strand of RCHF01002937.1, from coordinate 18,921 downwards.
ATTCAAATCTGTGTTTGTTGAACAAGCGATTGCCGTAAGCTCGCTACTACGAAGCTCAGTAACTTTGTACGTGGTGGCGTATTACCTACGTTTGAAGCTGTTGTGCAGAAGAGGCCTACCTACGAGCTTTATCAAGAATTTCCGGAGACGTTTTATGCATTCATGATTCCCCCCTCTCATTTGGTCTTCTCACATGTGCTCGTGTCTCGATCCTCTTTTCTATCCATGATTTCCCACAGCTTTCCCTGTCCATTGGTGAAGTAGAATTTGGGTAGATGGCTTCTGCTTGAACTATATTGAGAAGTCTGGAGATTGGCTTTTTCTGCCTAAGAGAGGGAGGAAGGATGGGTATGAAGGCAAGTTGCCAGGGTATACAGGAAGCTGGAGCTACGTCGGCTCATAGGATCAATGCAAGAGTATTTGTGGATGATGTCGATGCCAAGGAGACAGATATGCATGCATTGGCTGCAGTGGATAATGGACATGGCTTCTCTGAGAGATGTGATAGGGGATCAAGATTGGAGAGATGGACAGGTAGCATCGATTGCATTGGAGGCAAATAGAAGGACAGTGAGAATTCTACTGCCATGAAGTCTGGTGAGCTGGTACAGTAGCATGAGCTTGTGTGGGTAATCTATGTCCGAGTCATGCAGAGAACTCATTCATTTTCCTTCTAACAACATGGTACCAGAGATGCCATCAAGCCTCAGGACCCTCCTGACCATGTCTCAGTGGAGCCTCAAGGTCTCACCTTAGCACTTTATAAATACATGCACAGGCTGGGCCATTGACTTTGAATCATTTGGTAGCCAATATTGATGTACTCCAATTGACTTGGAACAGCTAGTAGCAGGCAACAACTTCCGTTTGGCAACCATCCAATGATCATCATTCCACACTCATTCATTCTTAAAAAAGCTTGTCAACCACATGACTATAAGTAACATCTTACTGCGGCATGGAGCATAGGTATTATTAGGTCACCATGCCAGATAGAGACTATAAATTCTCCTCAAGGGGATAACAGAGATCATCTACCTGGAATACAACTGGGCCCTCTAGTCTCTAAATACCAGTCAGTGAGATATTGCCTTTGCTTTATGATCTATCCTTCAATCCACCTGCTGCTAGGCCAAATATCCCTCTATTTACCAGGATGTCCTCAGCCAATGGGAGTACAATTCCAGGTTCAAGCCTTTCCTTGGGTGTAGATATATCTAGAAGTTTTGATGGGTTGTTCTATGGATATGCCATTGCCACTGTGTATGATTACAAAAACACATCTTTCCAATCATCAAACACTGACCCATGTTTCCAACAGACTTTTTGGTGTCACTATTGTCCAAGTCTGGGTCTATGTCAACACCAATCATGATAAATGGCCTTTGAGGTGCCTTGTATGACTTCTTCCAACTCCATCAAACAGAGGCTGATTGTACTTGTATATATTGATTAATGGTTGGTGGATGATAGGTTGGGTTGCTCTTGTAAGTGTCCAGATCAACTTAGTTTGTAAGTTTCTTGTTCTCAATCAGTTATATGTTACAGTCTTGCAGACTTTGCCACAACATGTATGGACACTGCAGCCCTCCATTATTACTTTGTAAGGCTTTTCAAGTAGGAGCATACTAGATCACCACTCTCTGATTATATGCAATATGCAGATATCTGTTATGACGCTACCTTTTTTCCATCTATTCCATGCCTAAACCTCTCCTTTAACCGCCTCTAATACACTAAAACTCCTGGCTAACCCCTATCCACGTGCAAGCGCCGGTCCAAGCGCCCGTTCGCAACTCGTATACATGTCTACACACTGCGATCGTCGTTACTATAGTAGAATACAACAATACATACCTCCATTTAGATACAATACGCAGTATATAAGGACTCATGTACCATAGTGCCAACTCGTTGGCTAAATAAATCATTCTTCTCTTAACTCTCTGTCACTCATCTTCTTGCTCACTTTTCTTGTCTCATTCTCGCCTCATTTTCGTCTCTTTCGTCTCGTTTCATTCATCTAGAAGTTGTACCGACTTCTACTCGTATTCGCTATCGAACGCTACTCGTTCGCTATCGAATCGCAACACGTCTATATCTCTATTGCTTGTCGTCGTCAAAATACTGCTTAGCGGCTTAGTCTCGACGCATTCTCATCGCGAAGTATTCTATTATTACTTCATTCGCTACGCTTACTACTGTTCTCGGACAGAAAACGTCGAGGTCGTAACAGTATTTAGCCAACCTACCGCCCCCAGTATTAACGACGACGGGTGGAATGTCGGCAACTTCTGTAGAACCGACTCGCGCCGAGTCCCAATCTCAATCACCACCACATTCGCAACATGAGTCGATATCAACGGGTTCACGTCGCGAAAGCACGCCTTTGGTATCGTCTCCTCTAAATCCTCAAAATCCGCAGGTTCCCTTCGCAGGTCCTGGTCAACGACTAGGGAATCACCCAAACCCGAGTCCTAGACCTCATCACAGAGGACTTCGCGGTCATAGACCCGGTTCGCGAAACACCTCATTCTACGATTCGCAATACTACTTCCAACGACATATGACTCCCACGACGCGAATGCGATACTACGAGGAACTAATTGCACAGGGTCAACAAGAAAACCCTGCAAGACCTCGTTCCCCTTCGCAAGCCGATCTCTATGTCGACGAGGGCTTCTGGCAAGATGCTGAAGAATCTGTTGAACCGAACCTGCCCCCATCAACTAATCCCCCTGTGGACCCGAGTAACGTAGAACTGCCTCCCAGTAACGCTGGTGATGACATTTCGCATCATTCGCAACCTCAGGTCCACTCAGTTCCGTCGAATAATCCTTCGGAACAATTCTTTACCCCTGGTACTTCAACCGGTTGCGAAGCACCGCCTCAGGCATCAGCGCCCAGTAGCGATACGCATTCGCAATCATCAGACAGTACCGTAAAAGGGACTAGTCCATCTCCACACGTTCGCAAGGGAAAGGAACGATCCGACCCTGTGGATTCGCAATCCCAAAACAATCCTCCAGGGCCATCGAACCGTACCCCTTCACCGGAGTTTGACAACATCCCCGAAATTACACAGCGGGTGCAAGATGCAGCGGCTATGCTAGCACCAATTAGCGGTTCTAGTACGCAACCGTTGCGATTCGTTACCAATTCGCGAATCACTCGCCCAACTGCTCCGGTCAACGAAGAGGTTGCGACGCTGCAAAGTGCTATTATCAATGGCAACATTGATCTTGTAATCGCTGGTAGAGCTGCTCGACAAGTTCTGTGGAATCTAGGATGGGCGGGAATACTTGATCGCCACGACTGGATACCATGGATAAGAGCACTTGCAGATACTGCGAACTACGTCTGGGAAGAATTATCTCCCCTCGGACAGTTGTGGATCAGCGACGAACACAACTACCTCTTCTTTTTATCCGTGTTAGGAGAACTTTACGGTCGTCCTGCACTATTAGTTCAGCTTGGTGTATTCCCCCACGACGAAGTTCCAGTAGGATTATTTCCTATCTTCCCGAACGACGATCCTACTATGAGAATTCACGAAGGAGTACCGCCTGAAAGCCGAAACCCATCATCGAATCCTCAGGAATACTTCAGCGATAGCGATTTAGACCAACGCATTCGCAACGAACTCCACTCAACGTACTTCGCATGGGAAAGCTGGCCATACGAGTCTCCTAACATTGGATTGATTAAAACCAGGATGCGAAGCCTAATGGGCAAGTGGTATCGAGGAGCAGATAGACCACCTCCATGGGAACGTCTTTCGCCTCTCGAACGCGATGCGTACATGGTGTTCGCAAGAGGTTTCATTCGTGAGGAACGACGAATCGAACCTGGTACCGAGCAGTTCAACCAGGTCTGGAGAGCGACATGGCCATGGAATGCTGAACGCTACAATCACATGCCACCCTCGCAGTCAATTATGCGTCCTCGAGTAAAGGCGTCTGTTGATGCGAATCGAAGGTCTCCTCAGCTACCTACATCCGGCACTCTCGCGAATCAGATGATTCATACTGTTCCGGGCCGAGCAACGATACAGCTCATCCCAGGTGCGAATCCTGGATACCGTAAAATCCTCATAGAACCCAAATCATACGACGACGTAGCGCGATATCTTCGCGAAGAGGTTGGGGTCATAAACGAGGACATCGTTCATGAGTTCGCAATGCATGCTGAAACCCATCGCTCTTCATTCCTCGTCGAGATACCAAACGAATACGCGAGTGTGGGGAACAAACCACCTGAAGACCCTTCAGCTGCTGCCAGTTCGTCTAAGGTAAAGCAGGAACAAGATTCGAAGGTACTATCTTCGCAATCGCAATACCCGGAGGTGCGATCTCCCCCTCAGGTCAAAGTTGCGAGCCCACCACCGCGTGTTCGCCACGAAACGAAACCTCCTACGCCTATACCGTCCATTACGGTCACGCAACCATCGTCTACACAATCCACTTCGGCTCAGAATCTACCACCTGGTATCGATCCTCGTACTCCGGATCTTTCGCTACCAAGAACTCAGCATAGGGAGTATCACCAGTCCTTACCACCAGTGATACCACCCGAGGTTCGCGGTACGTTTCCTACGACGTCCGGGGACAGAACATTTGTTCCACCTGCGAATCGTTCAGACCCTGGTACCGATACTTACTTCGATCGCGGTAGAGCTGCGGTGAACGCTAGTTACCATTTCCCGCAGAACCTTCCCCGCACTATAGCAGGATACGGTTCCCCAGCTGAATTCGCACCAGGTTCTACACCTTCGCAATGGCAATTTCCACGAACATACGATCTGGATCCATATTGGGCTAGAGGAACCTCTGAACGACCAGGAGCTATGCTCAATGAACCTACTGACAGGGCAACAGCACCTCCTCGCTATCAGACTACGGCTCCTGGTACTCAACCTCGTCCATCCCCTGGTGTACAAAGTCATTCGCAACAGTTTAATACTGCTGAATCGCAACGTTCAGCTCAACCGCCTCTACGACCAATGGATGCGACTGACCCGTTACCGGGAATGCTGGGATACAGTGCTCAAACGATGGGAAGCAACGAGCAGACGACTCCTCAGCAGCCTTCGCAATGGCAGCAGGCGTCGTCAGCACCTCCGGTGCCTCCAATGATGTTTGGTACTGCTACGGCGCCACCACTGCCTCCACCAGTATCAGGAAACCCTTGGGCAGCCCCTGCACCGGGTAGTCCTCACGGTTCGCAACATTCGCATCATTCTTCGCACCATTCGCAAGCGTCCCATCACTCTGAACATCGTTCGCAAGCTTCTCACCATTCGGCACCACGACAACAGACCGCTGCTCCAGCATATGGTGGATACCCAACGCCTCCACCCCCTATGATGAGTACCCCTCCTGCAGCTGGTTTTGGAAGATCAGCTCATCAGCAACCAACTGCAGCTGGCCGACCTGAAGCTACGAGGATGGAAGGATTTGGACCACCGGGAGGACCATCAGGAGGACCACCGTATGGCTCAGGGAATGGAGGAATATATGGAGGAAATGGAGGAGTACCACCACAAGGACCTCCACCACCGTCTGGAGGACCACCGTATGGACCTCCACCTCCTCCACCACCTGGAGGACCACCACAAGGCCCACCAGGAGGCCCACCTCAAGGTCCACCACCTCCTGGAGGACCGCCTTACGGACCTCCGCCACCACCAGGGCCCCCACCAGGACCTCCTCCACCACCTGGACCACCACCTCTTCCACCTCCGCCACAGATACCTCGATTCCCACCTCCACCAGGTCCACCGCCACCGCCTCAGCCACCGTTCGCAATGTTCGGTCCACCAGGTCCACCAGGTCCGCAAGGTCCACCAGGCCCACCAGGTCCACCTGGCCCACAAGGACCTCCCGGAGGAGGAAACGGTAATGGTAACGGTCGCGATCCACAGCAGGAGCAAATTAATCGCGAAATTACTAGAGAATCGAAGCTTGAACTGCGAAAACCTTCGCTATTCTCTGGTACAGATAGGACAAAATGGCGTGCATTCGTTACGCAAGTAACAACCATTCTTCGCGCGAAGCCAAACTTATATGCTTCAGACGAGTCGAAAGTTGCTTTAGCATTGTCCTATCTCACCGATCTTGCCCAGCAATACCATCAGAACTTGGAAGATTTAGCTGCTCGTGGAGAGAATGTTCCAGCCTTAACTAATTGGTTGGAATTCTTGCGAGCGTTCGGTGCTATGTTTGGTATGCAAAACGAGCGCCTCAATGCGCAAGCAGCACTGGAAAGCCTGTTCCAGACCCAAATGGAGTCGTTCGCAACGTTTATTGTTCGTTTCGAGCAATTCGCATTGCTTACTGGCTACGATGATGCTGCTCTTCACTTCCATCTGCTCAAGAAGGTTCGCTATGAGCTTAGGAACACCCTGGTCAATCAGACTGCCGTCCCTGCAACGTATATGGCATTGCGACAACGACTATTGGAGATCGATAGTACACGTCAAGCTTTCAATGACGCTGGAATGTATCGAAATCCACAAACAAACTACGGCAATCGCAATGCTGGTATGCCCAATCGTCCCAGGGCAAACCAAGGAAATCTTGCGCAGTTAGAGGACGATCACTATGACCATGACCATGGGGATAATGGCGAAAACTTACGAGCAGGGCAAACTAGTAGCGCTGAGCCATTGGTGTCCCAAACGGATCAAAGAGGACCACCATGGGCACGAAATAAGATGGCTGGTAACGCGAATGCAGGGAATCGCAACAGTGATAGTCAGGATCGCAATCGCGATATGACTCCTGAAGCTCTTAAGAAGTGGCGAGCGGAACGCGAACGCCGTTGCCGAGAAGGATTATGCTTCAGGTGTGGTGCGAAGGATCATATATCGCGAGACTGTCCCGATCCCGAAGTCCAAGCAGCTAGAAGGATTTTTACTATGCTGGACGACGACGAAATCGATGAACTGTTCGGTCAATCGCAAGGGGGAAATTTGGAATTTACACTGGGGAACGACGAGCCTATACTACCACAACTGGAACTCGAAGATGAGGACCAGGGAAAAGCACAGGGGACTCAGTCGGGGACGGAAACGAACTGAGCCCTGATCGCGATTCCGTACGACTGCGGGCAGTCGATGTTAGGGAGGGGGTACAATACCTCCGTTCCAATGATCGTCTTTCTCTCATGATACCAGTTTCTCTCGACGCGAACCATTCGCTACCTAATAATGCACTGATAGACTCAGGCGCTACGCAATCTTTCATCGATACATCTGTTGCGAACCTCTATTCTCAAAGCATTCGTACACTCCCGAAACCTATAAAGCTCAAACTCTTCGATGGAAAGGATACTTCAGCTGGCGATGTTACCCAGGAACTGGAGGCCGATATCCATTTCGAAGATGGAACCACGCACCATTTAATTTTCCTCATCACGAAACTACACCCCTCAGCACCAGTTGTCCTAGGTTTCCCTTGGTTACAGGAGCATAACCCTCTCATCGACTGGCGAACACCGTCACTTACGCTATCTCCCGGATCCCTATTGCGAGCAGCTATTGTGGATCGCTCTGAATTCGACTATGAGACTCCTTCGCTAGTCATAGAACAGCGTCGAGAGGTTGAAATAGAGGAGGTTAGCGATGATGAGTTGGATACCATAGGAGATTCACTTGGCATCGACGACCCACTACTATTGTACATCAACGAGTGGATCGATACGGCCAATAAGGCTTCAGGTGTAAACCCTACAACCACGCATGACATGCCTGCAGACGATAATGACAATTCTCTACCACCTACACCTCTTGACGCTGCTACGACAACGGAAACGTCAAACAACAGTTGCGAACCGCCTTCGACCGATTGCGAACAGGAGCAAGACGATCGCGAAGTACCTTCTGAAGCTGGCGAATCGTCGTCGTCGAGTAGCGAACACGAAGAACTTCCTGCACAATACGAAATTCCTATGTCTAGGGATACACCACCCTCAGATATTCCTCATGTTTTTCTCACCTCGTCTGACGGTCTGACGTATAAGCTTCCTCAATCCCTCGTAAGCAAGTATGCTCTTGCGAATCCATCTGCTACTGCCGCTGCTGTCACTACTCCGAACGCCGATAAACCCACGCGCAAAGGTCACTCTAATATTCGCATCAAATCGACGAAGAAAGTGAAACGATCATCGTCGACAAAGAGCGCTAAACCGGCGCCTAAAATTAGTCTCATCAGTGCGGCTGCCATGGAACTTGTTGCGAAGGAGGGAAATCAAGTGTTCGTGATGAATGTCAGACCTACATCAGATATTGATGTCGAAACCGCCTATGGACGAGCTGCATCAACCACCCAGGTAGCTAGCGATGCTCCGGATAACCCGACGCCACTGGAGCAGACTAGCAGCGATGAGCTAGACCCTGAACAGCAGAAGCGAAAGGAACAGGAGTACCTGAACCAGTTCGTGCCTAGCCAGTACTCCGATTACATGGACGTTTTCTCTGCAGCTGAAGCGAAATCACTACCTCCGCACCGCTCCTACGACTTGCGAATTGATACCGAAAATAACGCGATGCCTCCTATCGGTAAATTGTACAACTTATCGGAAGCAGAGCTCAAAGTCCTGAAAGACTATATCGACGACATGCTCGGAAAGGGCTTCATTCGCACCTCGAAATCCTCAGCAGGAGCACCAGTTCTGTTTTCAAAAAAGAAGGATGGAAGTCTACGGTTGTGCATCGACTATCGAGCTTTGAATCGCCTCACAATTAAGAATCGCTACCCTCTACCCCTCGTTGGAAACCTAATAGACCAGTTGCGAAATGCGAAAGTCTTCACGAAAATCGATCTTCGCGCTGGGTATAACAACGTTCGCATCCATGAGGGACACGAATGGAAGACAGCGTTCCGAACGCGATATGGCGCTTTTGAATACCTCGTAATGCCTTTTGGACTGACAAATGCTCCGTCAGCCTTCCAACTCTTCATGAACGAGATTTTTCACGACATGGTTGATATCTGCGTCGTGATTTATCTGGACGATATCCTGGTGTATTCGCAAAACGAAAAAGACCACGTTGAGCATGTGCGAAAGGTACTGCAGCGTCTTCGCGAACACGATCTTCATGCGAAACCAGAGAAATCGGAATTTCACAAGGATAGTGTGGAGTATTTGGGAGTTATCATCTCTCCTGCTGGAATCGCAATGGACCCGTACAAAGTCAGGGTGATTAAGGAGTGGCCAGAACCTGAGAACATCAAGCAGCTACAGTCTTTCCTCGGATTCGCAAACTTTTACCGTCGATTCATTGACAACTTCTCTGGCATCACGAAACCTTTGACTCGTCTATTGCGAAAAGGCGTGAAATTCGACTTCGACAGTCCAGATTGTAAAAGCGCCTTCCAAACACTGAAAGACGCCTTCACGGAAGCACCAGTACTTCGACACTTCGACCCTTCGCTACCCATTATCGTCGAATCTGATGCTTCAGACGTTGCGATCGCATCTATTCTCAGTCAACTCGATCCCGAAACGAAGGAAATTCACCCAGTCGCGTACTACGCTCGTTCCATGATACCAGCTGAACTCAACTACGACATATACGACAAGGAACTTCTTGCGATCGTCGAGAGCTTCAAACAGTGGAGAGCTTACCTTGAGGGAGCGAGATTCCCAATACAGGTCTATAGCGATCATAACAATCTTCAGCACTTCACGACTACCAAAAAGCTCAGCCGTCGACAAGCTCGCTGGTCCGAATTTCTTTCAGGGTTCGACTTCACGATCAATTATCGTCCTGGTATACTTGGAGCGAAACCAGACGCCCTCACACGAAGACCGGACGTCTATCCAAAAAAGGGGGGGCAAGAGAATCATAACAACAAGATTCTCATTCGTCCCGAACAGCTCCTTGCAAATTTTTTGCTCAACGAGGATCTTCTACTCACCCGAATACGCAGGGCTGAGAAGGATGACTACTGGAATGCAGCATTGCGAAAAATGAAGGGAAAGAACAAGGAAGGCTTCTCCATTAACGAAGATCTCTTATGGCGACGAAATCGCATCTATGTACCTGATGCGAACGACTTGCGAATGGACATTATAAAATCGCATCACAACCATAAGCTCAGAGGTCATCCTGGGGTCAGGAAAACCGTCCAACTGGTTTCGAAGACATATTTCTGGCCTGGATTGTACAAGGATATCCTACACTACGTTCGCACCTGTTCTGAGTGCATTCGCGCTAAGGATATTCGTCGCAAGCCTTTTGGTCTTCTAAAACCACTACCCATTGGCGAACGACCATGGTCCTCAGTATCAGTCGACCACATTGTAAACCTTCCTCCCTCTACCGTTCGCGATGACCAACCAAAGCCCTACGATGCTATCATGGTAGTTGTCTGTCGATTCTCGAAGCAGGCCATATTCGTTCCATGTTTTACTACTGATACAGCTGAAGACTTCGCTCAGCTATTCATTGCGCACGTATTCGCGAAGCATGGACTACCCACCAACATCGTGAGCGACCGTGGAACGCTTTTTATCTCTGCTTTTTGGCAATCGCTATGCGAATCGCTAGACATCCGATCCAACTTCTCAACAGCTTATCACCCTCAGACCGACGGCCAAACGGAGCGAACAAATCAGACCCTAGAACAGTACCTGCGAATATATCTGAACTACGAGCAGGACAATTGGGCCTCGATGCTCCCTATCGCCGAATTCACGTATAATAACACTCCTAGCTCAACCACCGGACAGTCGCCCTTCTTCGTGAACAAAGGCTATCACCCTAAACTCACCATTTCGCTATCTAACATTCGCGACGCCGATGCGAATCGACAAGCTAGCAGTCTGAAAGACCTTCATGAGTACTTGAAGAAGGAAATTGAGAAGGCTAACCAGACCGCGACGCGAAATGCGAACAAGCTGCGACTACCGGTCAATCAGGAGCTATTCCAGCCAGGACGAAAAGTCTGGCTCAGTACTGCGAACATAACGACTACATGACCCTCGAAGAAACTGGACCAAAGATGGATTGGCCCATATACGATTAAAGAAACTATAGGAACTCATGCCGTACGACTGGAACTACCTTACGAATTACAACGAATCCACGATGTGTTCAACGTCAGTCTATTGCGACCATATGAAGAGGATCCGTTCCCCAATCGCGAAGATCCACCTCCACCTCCTATTCGCATTGCTGGAGGCGAAGAGCATCAGGTAGAACGCATCCTCCAATCGCGAAGGCACCCTACGAACCGCCACGTTCAGTACTACGTTAAATGGACAGGTTATAGCAATGAGCACAATTCCTGGGTTCCCTGGTATGATATGGTCGGTTCGCTAGAAATGATGAAGGAGTGGCACGAGTCCAATCCACGACGAGCCCAACCTACACTGGAACAATGGGCTCACGTCGAATCAGAATCCCAAGAACGAGATTCTGAGGAGACTGGATAGGACTCTTAGATGTCGCTCATGATTAAATGAATAAGGTTGTATGATATATTTATCCAAGAGAAAGCCCACGAAAAACTCTACAAAAAATCGATAAAATCAAGAAACTATCTATATGGTGGCGAACGATTCTATCTACTTAGTCCTTTTTCGCCTTTTTACTCAAAGGGCTTACACCCATCGCCTCATCCTCATCACGCTCACGTTTCACTGTCCCACTCGCGTTCGCAACAGCATGTGTACTCGAACCTTCGCCCTCATCCTCGGAGTCACTCTCTACCACGATGGCTGCTTCTCGCTGACCAGACCCAGCAGGTACCACTTGCTCTCCCGAACCAGCCAGTGTCTGCGAAGTTCTCGCGACCAGTACTTGAGTTGCGGTGCGATGGTCTTGCTGCTGCAGAAACTCCTGGAAAGAATGTTGATACAGGACAGAGGGTCCCTGATCCTGAACAAATCCAGCTAAGAATTCTGCTCGAGGTAGGGGCGGAGCATCGGAAGGAAGAGTAGACTCCAGAGTAGAACGGAATCCGGGCCGTTGGAAATAGCGAGCTGTAGCAGCGCGGGTGCGACCGATAGCCTCACGAAGAGCGGAAATCATGCTGGTAACGAGGCGAACGTATGGTCGAAGTACGGTGTCGTCAGGCAGCAAAGGAAGAGCAGCAGGAAGCTCCAATGCTCTCTCGTCTAGAAGCCGTTGGATGACTCCTAAGCATTGATCAGGATCGGCAGCCTGAAGACCAGCCAGGGTCACGGCCATCTGGTTGAACTGGTCATCGCGACGAGTTGAAAGTGACGAAAACTCGCGCTGACTGGCGCGAAGCGACTCCAATTCTGCTACAGCTTGATCGTACTGCTGCCGCGCTACTATGAGGTCGTCAATAGTCGCGTTATGCTCCACGTCGACGTCAGCTAAAGTCTCGCGAGTACGTTGAAGGGTGGACAGGGAATGCATGCAGACCCGACGGATTTGATCGTAGTCCATTTCTCTCCTTTGAACACGCGCGTCGAGCTCCCGGGCAATCCTCTGCAAGTCAAGAGCATCGCGACGAGAACGTACAAGCAAGTCATGCATCGCTTGCATCCCTGCATCGCCTTGCGGGGGGTAGAGCATTTGGAGCCGCTCATTGTCGTCGTTCATCCTTTGCTCTTCGGAGATCTCCAGCGTGGTAGACCGAGTGCGATAATAGTTGTTGTCGGCCTCCAAGTCGCGAATTCGCTGTTGCGCACGAGCAAGCGCGCCACGCAAAGTGTCCAACTGTGTGTCGACATCGTCGTTGCGATTACTAGGATCCATGAGCATTAAGGATGGCGAGGGAGAAGGGAGACGAGGCTGAGTATCCTCCATAGGGGAATCTGGAACTGGCTCTCGAAGTTGCTCCTGGAAGGAAAAGATTAATTCTCCAAAAGAAAAGGACCCGCTAGCGAAGATAAAATACCTCCAGCTGCGAACCCCTAGGAACCGGACTAATTGGCCTAAATTGCGAATCCGCATGGAATATGGCATCCTCCAAATTATACTCGGCCCTCTGTGCTCAGTTTATTTGACGCGAAGTGCGAGCCGCCATCTCAACATTCTGACGAATGAGCCGGTTCAACTCAGCACGGTCATGTTTTGCCGGCGACCCTTGCGAACCGGTAGTCAACAGAAAAGACGACGGACCACCAAAGGCGTCACGGGTAGCCCCGGAAGGAGGAGAAGTTTGTCTCGGCGTCATAGGAAGTGAAGCAGGAACGGAATCCGCTACAACCGAAACATTCCTCGTAACCCTCAAGTTGCCCTCATTCGCCGCAGTCGATGGCCTAATTGGGCTTTGAATCGCCTCAGGAGCTATAGGAGGTGAGGATGCGTCATCAGGGGAAGACAACGGACTTGGTGGAGGATGAACAGGGGCAACATAGGGAGACGGGAGCAGTAACGAGGTGCTGCTGGGAGAGACGGGGACAAAAAGGGGATTGCTATTCGATGCTGCAACAACCCCCGAGGCTGAGGCTCTCACGATTGGACTCGTCAAACGCGTACCAGTGGCGGAACCCTCGGACAGTTCGTCATACGAAGCGGACACGCCCTTTACTGTGTCTACCACAATAACCACTGCACGTCGACCACCAGGTATTGCAGTCGACGTCCTAGAAGCTATTCCCGACGGTGCAGAACCTGCAGCAGTAGGAGACGGGGAGGGCAAGTCTCCCATACGATTCCTGGAAGGGGGATTATCAAGTAGAGTCGTACCGGCTACTGTGAGAGACATGCTGAGGCGATAAATGTCTTCCAGTCGATCGCTGATTCGGGCATCAGCAAACGGATCCCAGTCCTTACGGTCGAAAAGACGCTGCTCGACACAATCAGTCAATAGCGAACATGAACGAAAAGTGCAACTTACACAGAATTCGTCACGAAGGGCAGCACAATTGCTCCCGGAAGCTCGCATTGCTTTCAAAAATCGCAACACGTCCGTATGCGAACAACGCTGTTTATCCGACCTACAACGAACACACCCACCTTTCGGTTGATGTTCCCACAAGCACTCTTCATAATTGTACTTCCGGCATCTGGTACAATGAGGCTAACACAGCGTTAGGACGAAAAAGCGTAGCAAGAACTATCACTCACAAAGTAGCTCCCGACCCGATTGATCCAGTCACGATTCGCTTCCGATGTAGCGTAACGACTAAACATCCCCTGCAGCACCTCCTTACGGTCGCGAATCTCACCGCGGCGTTTGGTACGATACGCGCCCCCTTGATAAAGCAAAGCATCGGCGGCAGGGGGTTCCTTGGGAGCAGACGAACCGGAGGAGCGACTGGGAAGTCTCACAATCAACCTGGGTTGCGGAGCAGTTCCAGGGACTGGGGACGGACCCTCATCGTCATGCGAAGTAGCTCGCTTCTTGCCCTTCTTATCCGCCAGCTTGGACGACTTTTCCTTCGCCTTCGCCTTACCCTTCGCTTTCGCCTTGCCTTTTCCCTTTGCCTTCGACAACTTACGAACCGGCGACTCATCATCCTCTAACTCGTCAATCTCCTCTTCGCCATCCTCTTGGTCCAAATGTCGCACCCTAGTCCAACCGTGAACTCGTCGATCTCCTGGTCCTATGTATAGCCCAGTGACTAACAGCTCCCAAAACCCAATAGAATCACTTACTAGGCGCGTGTTCAATCACTACAACCTGGCCCAAATCGATGTGAGTGAATCCTGGGATGGAAAGACCTCGCCAATCTATGTTATTATCTTGCCTGAACGGGTGCAAGTTGCCAGTCTCTTCATTCGCAATATGGTACCCGCTGCGAACTTCGCCATGAGCAACTGCCACGACAGCCTCCCAGTCAATTTCTAGCGAAGGCGAGTGAACTAAGGGGCGGTTGGGGGTAGCTTCAGCAGGAACGGATGGAGCATCTTCGTACCACACCCGATACGAATAGTCGAGGTGTCGTTCTCGAAAGAAGTCCATTGCAGGAGGAAGGGTAATGGGTCGGGATCGCTCAATACGAACACGCCAGGCTAAGAAATGTGAATCTGCTTCGGTAGCGATATCGTCTAACCTCGACTCGTAATCCACCTCGTTCTCGCCAGGATACCGCTCCATGGTCCCCAAGATGCGTTGAAACTCGTCGACATAGCGGACCACTTCTGCCTCGATTTCCGCACGGGGGTATCGGCTCGTAGACGCTTTCGGACGGGACGGACCAGCTTTCGGGGCCATTAGAAGCTTCAGGAGGTGGCGTGTGGGAGGTAGAAGTTGGCGAAAGAGAGTTGTTGATGCTTGTGGGTCCAAAGTTCGAATCGTAATGAATTACGCAAGTCCCATCATTTGTAAGACACAGCCACGCTTTATTTAGGTCGCGATGACGTCGCGAACGAAAATCATGACGTTGCGACGGAAGATACTTGCATTGCGAACGCCCCTCGCTCCGGTACTCAATTCCACTGGTCCTTCGAGGGCTCAGGACCCTAGGGAGGGGGTAATGTTACGACGCTACCATTTTTTCATCTATTCCTTGCCTAAATTCCCCCTTTCTATTGCTCCAGATACACAGACTCACCGGATAGCCCCTATTTGTATACAAGCGCCTACCTAAGTGCCTGTTCGCAACTCTTATGCATGTCAACACATTGCGATCGTCGTTACTACAGTAGAATACAACAATACGTACCTCCATTTAGATACAATAAGCAGTATATAAGGACTCATGTACCATAGTGCCAACTCGTTGGCTAAATAAATCGTTCTTCTCTCAACTCTCTGTCACTCATCTCTTTGCTTACTTTTCCTGTCTTATTCTCGTCTCATTCTCATCTCTTTCGTCTCGCCTCATTCATCTGGAAGTATACCGACTTCTACCTATATTCGCTATCGAACGCTATCCGTTCGCTATCGAATCGCAACACGTATTCAACCTTATTGCTTGTCGTCGTCAAAATACTGCTCAGCGGCTTAGTCTCGACGCGCTATCTATTGCGAAGTACTCTTTTATTACTTCTATCGCTACAGTTAACTACTGTTCTCGGACAGAAACGTCGAGGTCGTAACAAACATGGTCAGCAGTACTAGGAACTAGACGTAGAATACTATACTTATTAGTTAGTGTTAGCTCTACTAGTATAAGAGCACCATATGCTCTTTTCGCATACTTGACAGTTACATATGCTTGCCTCGTGTAGTCTTACTCAGTACTTACTTGGCGTTATATCTTTAACCATGCCCTATGCCCTATGGTAGATAAGCAGCATGTATAAAAGTACCTCGTAGTCCTTGCTAGAAGGACAAGCTGAATATTCATTCATCTTTACTCGTCTACAACTTACAGTTGAGCCCAAAGCTCCTACAAGTGATACTCGGTAGGTATTTAATCGACCGCTCTAAGGCTGATACCTTGCTGCGCTCTCAATGTGTATCTGTGTAGACCCCACCATATAGTATGACTGTTACCTTATGTATGCATCCACAACACACACTATGTACACACACAACATGGTATGCACACACACACAATATGATATGTGCATGCATATGCTGTTCAATAGTGTCAAAAAATAATTTGCAGAAAATCTGCACCACCTCTCTTCAATATGTGTATTTGTGTAGACCCCACCATATAGTATGACTGTCACCTCATGTATGCATCCACAACACACACTATGTACACACACAACATGGGGTGTGCATGCACAATATGGTATGCATGTATGCAACATAGTATGCACACACACACAACATAGTATGYRCACACACACAAYATRGTATGCACACACACAATATRGTATGCACACRCACACAATATGGTATGTGCACACACACAACATGGAGGTATGTGTGCACACAGATGATGGAGTGGGCTGCTTATGTAATCAAAAAAAGTCATCCTATAGACTCAGAACCTAATGGTTTGTGTTAGAAATGTATACATTGTATATGAGAATCTAATCAGAACATAAAGAAATGAATAGATTTGAATAGTTGTATAGTTATCTGTATAGTAATGACGGAGTGGGCTGCTTATGTAATCAGGAAACCTCGTCCTATAGACTTAGAATCTAATGGTTTGTATTGAGAATGTATACATTGTATACAAGAATCTAATCAGAACACATAGAAATGCATAGGGCTAAATAGAGAGCCTGTATACTTATCAGAATGTAATGGACATTGAGTATACAACTTGGTGTAGAGTAGATGTGATAAGTAATAATCTACAATCTCTGGACTCATAGCATGTACTGAGCTATTTGACATATCACAGGGAATATATGATATCTACTACTCAAAGTCTCCTCAGATTTTATCTCAGGAAGTATTTCTTCATGGTCAGCTCCCAGAGAATATTCTGCATTGTGTGAATGCACTTCAATTGTTTCACCTGGCCACTTCATATGTAGTGCCCATAAGATAGTAGACACTTATGTGAGTATTTCCAGAACTTTCAGAATTCACTGTACTTACAGTGATGTCATCCAGAATAGAGTCAGCTTTGACATTTGATCAATAGACCCCATCATATTCTAATAACTATACAGATCTATCAAGTCCTATGCATTTCTATGTGTTCTGATTAGATTCTTGTATACAATGTATACATTCTCAATACAAACCATTAGATTCTAAGTCTATAGGACGAGGTTTCCTGATTACATAAGCAGCCCACTCCGTCATTACTATACAGATAACTATACAACTATTCAAATCTATTCATTTCTTTATGTTCTGATTAGATTCTCATATACAATGTATACATTTCTAACACAAACCATTAGGTTCTGAGTCTATAGGACGACTTTTTTTTGATTACATAAGCAGCCCACTCCATCATCTGTGTGCACACATACCTCCATGTTGTGTGTGTGCACATACCATATTGTGTGTGCGTGCATACTATATTGTGTGCGTGTGCATACCATATTGTGTGTGTGCATACTATGTTGTGTGTGTGTGCATACTATGTTGTGTGTGTGTGCATACTATGTTGCATACATGCATACCATATTGTGCATGCACACCCCATGTTGTGTGTGTACATAGTGTGTGTTGTGGATGCATACATGAGGTGACAGTCATACTATATGGTGGGGTCTACACAAATACACATATTGAAGAGAGGTGGTGCAGATTTTCTGCAAATTATTTTTTGACACTATTGAACAGCATATCATACCCTCTTTCTAGGTTTCAGCTATCCTGGTATCCATGCACTGGGCTCCTCACGCTCTCTGAACCCAGTATCCGTGCACTGTCTTTTTCACTCTACTTCGTGAGCCTAGTATATGTGTACTTGATTCCTGAGGCTCACTCAACCCGGTATACTCGTACTCTCTTCGCCCTCCCCTGCGCACCTGGTATATGCGTACTTGGTTCCGGAGGCTCATTCAACCCGGTACACCTGTACTCTCTTCGCCCTACCCAGCGTGCCCGGTATATGCATACTTGGTTCCACAGGCTCATTCAACCCGGTATACTCATACTGACATCCACATTCTCTTCACCTTGCCTCGCACGCCTGGTACACGGACACTTGGTCAACCCTACTTTGCGCACCCGGTATATGTGTACTTGGTTCCAGAGGCTCATTCAACCCGGTACACCTGTACTCTCTTCGCCCTACCCAGCACGCCCGGTATATGCATACTTGGTTCCACAGGCTCATTCAACCCGGTATACTCATACTGACATCCAAACTCTCTTCACCCTGCCTCGCATGCCTGGTATATGGACACTTGGTTTCCGGCACTCACTCAGCCTGGTATACTCGTACTATCCTCCAAACATTCTCTTCACCCCTCCCTGTGGGCCTGATATATGTGCACTTGGTTGCCGAAGCTTACTCGGCCCAGTATACGCGTACTGTCATCCAGCCTGGTATTTTTGTACTCTCTTCTCCCTACTTCGCATTCCCGGTATATGCGTACTTGGTTCCCGGGGCTCATTTAGCCCGGTATACTCATACTGACGTCCAAACTCTCTTCACCCTGCCTCGCATGCCTGGTAT
>RCHF01002936.1:0-20809 GCA_003987895.1 Neonothopanus nambi | reverse complement strand
ACCCTGTCAACTCCTGTCAGTCCAACATATCACCTGTAGAAAAGGTCTAATACCAGATCACCTCCGGATTTGTGGCTACCCAAACTACCTATAACCTTATCAAGTTCCGAGCTCTACGAGCCTAGACTTCAGTTGACAGTAAGTATCTGTTTTTGGATATCGAATCCTCGAAAAATGGTTAAACTCAGGATCGCTGTTAATAAACGAAAAGAAATAAATCACCTTTGCATGATATATTAACTGCCAAGTTTCAGGCGAAGGGGATGGGCTTGGGGCGCGCACCAGCATCGTCGGGGCTGCAATGTAAAAAGTTAGACTTCTGCACCCCGACCAAGGGTCGGTCGGGACATCGAATGGTCACGTAGTGGCGCCGGCTCATGATACTACCATTGGTTAGGTTGCGCGGTTAGGGGAAAGCCAGAAGGTTGCAACTTTGAAAGGTTATCATTTACTTACCTTTTTGACTACAGAGACGTCGATCTCATATGATCAATCCCTTTTGATGAATCGGTGCAAGTGGAATTGCCAACAGCAGGAAAAAAAAGGTATTACTGGAGAGAAAAGACATACTGCGTAGGTCAAGAATCCAAAAACGAATCTGTCCGTAAAGTACTACATTTGCTACATACATAACGTTACTATATCCTACACAAATACACATTTCGGTACAACAACGTTAACGTCGAACGAATGTAATATGCCAGAACATAGCTGAACACAAACACGAATAACATTAAGTAGAAAAAAATATCCCGGAAATGAGGGGAATTGTCATCATAAAAGCGTTACTGCCAAAAAAATATTCATAAGAGTACAAGAGGGCGGCGCAAAATGGGGGGTTGTGGAAAACAAAACAAATAGTTGTACGTATCTGATAGTCACAAAAGACGGGCTGAAATGGGAGGCCTTTCCTTGACGGAGCACGTTGGAGAAGGCAGAGGAAAGTACCTTCCGTGTGATTGATCATAAGCTCTCGATAAACTTTGTACCACCCGTGAACGTTATCGTAGACTGACCCGAATCCTTGCGAGGCTCTCCAAGTCGGTCATATTGTTGCGACGTACCCAGACTTGTCGTTGTCCCTGGAATAGGCTCAGGTGACATCGAACGGGGGAACGCAGCCGGAGGCGGGGGCGACGGTCTGTCGGGTGACGACGACCCAGGTGAAGACATCTCGGCAGGTCTGACGCTAGGATAACTGGTGTATAACGATTGGAATGGCTCGGTCTGCCTCGAAGCACTGATCACTTCGAACCGGGTGACGGTCGATGTCGAGTCCGTCGTGGCTATAGGTGGAGGTCGGAATGGAGGGTCCAGGGTGGGAGAATACGACATCTCTCGATTGTGATAGTGAGATTCGCCTCGAGGACGATTTTGATATCTTCTGACGTCCGCATCAACCGAATCGTCCCACTCATCCCCTGAGTTCGCCTGCATCCATCCACCTCGGTTGAGTCTTGAGCCAGACTTTATACTTGAGAACATGCCCTTTAACCCGTCGAGCAATTTTTTTGGTGGAGAAGTTGAGCTAGGTGTAGATTGCTGATAGTATCTCCGCTGTCGACGAGCGGCACGCTCAGTATCCGTAGGCTCGTGGTCGCGCAACAGAAAGAAGGTGGCGGTGCATGTAGCGATGATGATTATAACCAAGCAGACGACTAGAGCGATAAAACCTGGATATTACACAGAACAATGAGCTGAATTCCTTGCAAAAACGCAAAAAGAAAAAGGTACACTCACCGCCAAAAGATCCGCCAATCTTGGGAGTAGAATCCCGCTTCTCAAAGACTGCATCTGAACCCACCCCGTCTAACCTCCTCAGGTCAAGCGCGTCGAATTGAGTCAGGCCCATCGTAAAGTTTATCGCAGAAGGTCGTAAATTACACTTTGATACGCTTCTCTCCGCCTAGGGGGTCAACAAGCCTAAAGAAGAGGCAACTAGCTCAGCACGCAGTGTGAGCTGGTAAAGGCAGAAGGTAAGTAGAAGAGAAAGGGGGATAATGAGGTATATGTGGGCTAGAAGAAGGCTTTGACGGAGAGGGGCATATGAGGGCGAGCTGCTACTGCCAGTGTGTGGTAAGCAACTAAGCCCCGTGGGGAATCACACGTGCTGTCTTTCATGTAAGTACCAGATTTTCTCTAAAAGGCCTCAGGCGTAAACTCGGAACTTCTTCAAAAAATAAAAGGTTCTCATTGGACACAGTACTCCACCGGCACCAACTCAAGGGTCTTCTACTAGCTGAATTTCGTGGAGCTATCGATAGCATGAGAGTGACTCGGAGCCTAGGCTTGTCCTGACCGGCACAATGTCTACAGTGATTCTGGAGTCTTGCTCAGGCTCTGAGAAAGCCATCGGCCGGCCATGGAGACTTGAAGTATATGTTACGCCTGGCGCAGAGCATTTCTGACGTCAAGGAGATATGAATTCGAATGTTTCCAAGCTGATGAACCCTTCGTTGACCTCATCAGCGAGCTCGGAACCGAGAGTTCTGAATCTTAGACGGTAACTCGGAGCTGACACAACTGTGAAATGATGTTGTAGGTAATTCGAAGAGTCTCATAGATACAGCTTTGATAAATACATAAGTTTCGTCGAGGCAAATTTTGGACGAACCTCGTACATACACGGGACGTCCGGCCCCCGGACGGCCCACAGCGGGACGGACTCTAACCTCGTGGATCGAGTCCCCGCCGGGGCCCGCACCCCCGCACCCTTCCTCAGCACACGTCTTCGTGGTCCTTACGCGTGTTACCAATTAAACCACCCAGCCGCGGCCGCCAAGAGTCGCCAAGTCGAGCCAGCAGCATCATTGAACATGGTCCAGATAGGCAGCTTTGACTTCAACTTGAATAGCTCTGAATTGCGTGGCTCAAGCTTGTATTTGTGTGTCTAGTAGTGATTCTTCCAAGGATGATCAGGCCGGTCAGGGCTCGCCGTTTCAAATGTTAGTGCTGGACGAGTTCCAATGTTGGCTGAATATCTGCTCAAGTTCCTGGAGTTCGAATCAGGCTCTCTTCCCAGTGGATCCGAAACTTACTCAAGCTCTTGTTCCAACTTGTTTCGAGTCGAAACGATCCTCAAAATTTTTATTACCACAACTAGCACAATAACCTGATCAGAGCAATCTGAACCCGATCGAGGAATTCGTACCTGATGAGCACAGACCTCAACCGGCTATTAATATTATCCCGCTTCTCTTCTTCAATTCTCAGACGGTAACTAAAGGGAGCGCGGGTGTTCCACCAGTGGTCTGCCGTGGTTCATAGTCACCGATGCCGACGAAGTTGTTGTGCCACTGTCGATCATACCCGTTGGACCTGGACCACCCAGGGTGACACTTGGAGGCAGTTCATCGAGCGTGTTGACCTATGCTGACGCCCAAGGACATAGCTTTGTTCTCCCCATATCCAGACTCCAGACCACTCTAGGTAATGACGGGGAGGTTCCTGGCAAGGTTTTCTGCGGTCGATCGGGCTTACGGGTGTAGGATCAGTTTGTTGTCCTCTATTCTTGTCAGTGACTAAAGCAAGGCTAAGCCGGCGAATGAAGAATGTTATCAGTAGGATGAGATGGAACAGGATGGAACTTGGATGTTGCGTCGCCTCGTGCTTCAGTGGTGATACTGTGATGAGGCTTCTAGTAACAGTCTGAGGTATTTCACCACGTTTCTTCCTTCCGGCGGGAGTGAGGTAGTAGCCAGTACTCGTCATGTCTCTAGAGAGGGTCGATACATGAACGACCAAGGAGGACCGATATCCACGACAAGCCCCTATCATGTCTGACCCACCCCATTCTCCGTCTCCGTCTGAACTTTTAGCCCAACGAAAGGGAGAAAAAATATTCCAACCCCCGCATGATTTCTGAGACACTGACGCCGCAAACACTGACAGAAAAAAAGTTTGAGAATGAAACTCGGAAACGAGAAATAATTTATCGCTCCCACCCCACCGAAAATGTACTCGCGCGTGCTCCGAGCAAGTCCCGCAAACTTGAATTCTTGGACGTCGAGTCTTGGGTGCGGCGCGAAGTACTTCCGCTCTGCGTGGCTACACGTGCGCCGGTCCCGAATGATCTCATTCACTTCACTTAAACCACCCGCCCCTCCCCCTGATCGTGAAACGTGTTATCGCGAGCGGAGTGTTTGATAAGGATAGGGCGTTGAAATTTTCGGACCAAGTGAGACTTTCCTTTCATTGAGATAGTGGATCTGAAAATGAGCCGTTTAACCGTGAAAATTTGGTTTGGGAATGGCTATGAAATGTACTCAGTACTGTAGGAAACCCTAGCTGGTGCTCAGACATCCTAGACATGGCACTTAATCGCATCGATATTCGGGGAAGGTAGTTAGACCTCCTGGCTCTGTAACGCAATCCACATGAAGCCTTTTCTTCGTTCAATCGGGGAAGGCGAGGAGTTATCTCGGGCCAGCCTAGCCCTACTTGCGTTAACGTCTCAGTCATGCTTTGCAGCGGTTTAGTCAAGTCCGGAAGACCATGATTGTGTCGTTGAAGCTACGGTACCACCTAGTAGTCGCAGCGTAGAAACAAATATGTCAGTATCAGAAATATCGATGGAGAGAGCCAGCTGCATACCTATCACGAAGGGAGACGCAGCGAGAGCCGAGGCCTCAGTCTGTCTTCCAGCTCTTTTGCGATGTCGAAGAATCAAGACGCATTGAGAGTGCAAGCATGACCATAGACTCAAATCGAACCGGCGAGCCCAACGTACCTTGTTGATTCATTGGACTATCCTGAGGCTCGTGCTTGAGGTCCGATGAAATGTTTGCCAGATTAGTACTGCCTGATTCATGACAGCAACAGTGGGCGACGTAGTGTTGAAGCCACTTGCTCCTGATGGTGTAGTAAACGAAGCAATGCCTCCTTGGGTATTAATTTCGTGGTAGCAATGCCGGAACTTGAGGGCTCGTATTCTGCCTAGCACCACTACCTTCGGAAGGATCTACGGCTTCAGAAGTTAAGGATCCAGTAAAGACGGAATAATCACCTCCACCATTACTATAGAAATAGTTCCAATGTCATCATTCTTGCTCCCGAGAACAACCGCAAAAACTCACGAAACAGGTGCTTGTAGAAGCCAGGTATCATTGTACTTTCATTCAAGTTTTGAGGTCGACACTGAACACAGAGGTGTCTAGTAGACACGCCCAGAACTAGCGAAAATCAGGCCGATATGCCCGCCCTATGCGCTGGTGTTGCTGAGCCTAATATAAACATCATCTGGAAAAACGGAAGAACTAAGGAAGGCCGGGTTCCAGCTGAATCAAAGCTTTGTGAGATGCACGGAGGCGTTATTCCGGGATTCATATTAATGAGATGGGAGAAGAGAACAATATTCTTGCTGAATCTGAGATTCCAACTTATTGAATCACGTCCATCTGTCCATTGAAGTTGTTCATAGGGTATTAAATTGTCCACCAAGCAGACGTTGAATACTATATCGACAGTGGTAACCAACGCTCTAGTCCAACTGAAAAACCACATGACATTAGCCTCTTCCAAGTAAGTGAACCACGACGAAAACACGTACTAGCACCTTCCATCAAGACCCAGCCCCAAAAAGCCAACCGTATACTCTATCCATACCCTCGACCTTACGCTGCACCTTTCTTCGGCGCATCACCCGTAACTGTCTCCCATTCCGTTCCTTCGGGCAACGTCTCCGCCCAATCACCAAAGCAATCCCACTCCCAGCTAACCTTTTCAATCATGTCCCTCTGGGCCTTGACAAATGTCTCTACCGCACACATCCCATCCTTCTGCTCAGAACAGCCCTTGATGCCCGTCAGCGGAACCGGTGCGTCGTTGATAATCACACGAATTTGTTGGCCTTGCAGCGAAGGGTCGGAGCAGGATAGGACTGTGTTGCGGAGAAGAAGTGGGTAAGTGGGTAGATTGGTACGATGTAAGAAGCCTGAACTTACGTTGGAACTGAAGGTTTGTCGCAAATGGTGCAATCCGTGATACCTTGAACGTCTGGTCCTCTGGTATATGGTCATATGGCAAAGGCCCGCCAGCCGCCAACGTCGTCAAGTTCAACGCCGTTACAACTGAAAAAGGTATAAGTTAAACGGAGATCAACTCGAAAAAACAAGCAAAAACTTACTATTAAGCACAACAACCTCATGTGTCGCGTCGACATAAAGACTCTGGTTCAACGGGAACGTAATCGGGTTGTCATTGAGTGTTGAATTAGTCGAGAACCGATGATCTCCCTTCTCCATCGGCTTTCCTTCCAACCTCGCTAAAAGTTCCTGAATCCACCCAACACCTTGCACCCTTCCAACGGGCGAACCAAACGCAGAGTTATACCAGAACGATAAATCGAGTGCGTAGTCAAACCCGCGCCATTCGTCTTGTGTGAAGAGTTCACAGAATTTGGAGTAGCCGATTGCTACGGTCTAAGAGGAGTGGGGTGTTGAGGGATGTGATATAATGAAAGGCAAGAGACATGAAGACTTACCTCATATGCACACATTTGTTGCATTGTATAGACATCTTCTGCAGTCAATGTAAACCCTTGTAATTGAGGCTGGAGCCTCGCAATCGCGTCCTTGAGGTAGATTTCAGCCCAGCGCTCGACGTACCAGTTCCCGCGATCACGGATGGGGCCGAAGCGCGAGTTCTTGCAGCTGATGTGAGGAGTGTCAGACCAGAAAGAAAGACGAGAGGAGCAGAAGGCAACTCACGTGTCATAGGGTGCGAGCGTGTTATTGAACTGTGAGAGGGTTGATAAGGGCGCGACAAATCGACCAAAAACATGGGACAAGAACTTACCCCATTGGCCTCAATTGTAATGCTCTGCTGGTATTGACCCTCGATAGGATACCCGAAGAAACCGATTGCGAAATTGAGCGCCGAGTGCAGCATACGATCTCTGTTAGTGAGGTGCATCAGGACAAAGTACCCGGTGTGAGGTGGATATGAATCAAGACGCACTGTGACTCGGTACGGAAGACAGGAATAGTGTTTGTCTCAGTGAAGTTCTAGGTAACATGAACATGGTAGTGTTAGAGTCATGGTGGAAGGATATGAGGTAAGGGCGCATACATTGAGCAAGAATCCGTATTTGAGTCTCATGGATATGCCAAGGTCGTCTAAACAGCGCACAATCAGAATCAATGAGAGAAAATAATCTCAGATAGAAGATGAACGGACAGAGTTGTTGTCTCCCGAATGGTGTAAGAACTTCTTCGCCAAGTTTGTATGTCCTAGAATAGCACACAGCTCAATCCAAGGCGGATACAGACAACTCAGAACCACACACCAGTCATTCATGAAAGCTAAATCGCCCGTTGCAGTCCACTGCTCGGGAGCCTGGTTTAAACGCGCAGACAAATTTGCTGGTCCACCATACGACGCTGTTTCAGGACAGAAATTCAGTTGATTCATCGATCTCGCAAAGGTAAAGTAAACCTCACCCCAAGCCGTAGGATACCTTGCCCCATGTCTATGTAGGAAGTGTAGCCCAGTAACACGACACGTATCCGGCGTCTCAGGACCCGAATCCAGACCAAAAGCACCTCTCTCATTGCTATACCACGGCGACAGATTTCCCCAGTGTTTAAATAGATCAAAATCTTTCTTGTTCTTCCCTTTCCCTGACTTTGCTCCGCCTAGCGAAGCAGGTTTGACGAGCTGTGCCGCGCCGCTATGTATAGGGTATGAAGGCGCGGTAGCGATGAGAGCTGGTTCGGCACCTGTGGGTGTTCCTCCCGGGTAACCGACGTCGGTAGGGAATAAGGAAGGGAACGCGTTCGTGGGCGAAGCAGGTGGGAACGGGTGTACTTCTGTCGAGCCGGCGATAGGCTCTGCGAGAAGACCTGCCTCCAAACTTGAAGTCCGACTGGGTTGGAACGCTGGGCTGAAGCACCCGGGGCCGCATACTGCGTACTGTGCGACAATACAGCCTATGATACCTGCTATGAACGCAAAAGTGAGGTGTAGGAAGGAAAAGTTGGTTCTAGTGCAAAATGCTAAACGAGAGGAAGAGGGGGATGTAGGAGGAACGAGCTGCTGGTCTTCGAGCTCTGGTTTGGCATGAGTAGGGAGCAGAGCCTCTGACTCATGCTCGTCATGTTCATAGGTAGCGTATTGCGAGGACTGGCCTCGTTCAACGTCCATGATGATGGTGGTTAGAAGAGGAGTTGGTCACTACATCAAATGATGAGCCTCATTAAACTATGTGACATCAACGCGTGTTTCTAATACTATGGCCTAAGTACGTATGAGAACCCTGCTATCCAGAACAATCCTCGAGCTTGACCCCAGTGGTATAGCACTACAGACAGACGTTGACCGAGTTGGAAGGAAAAATCCGAGGAGGGCTCGAGGGGCCTGCCTAATCTGGATACCTCACCTTCCTCACTTTCCATCAGTCACCACTGCCAGTCCTATGTAGTCAGTCCCGAGTCAGTTGCTGTTGCTCAATTGAATGTCACTGAATTGTGATGGTTATCTACTCGATATGGTGAGATTTCTATTCAAAGGGCTATTCAATCCAGTGTAACAAGTTTCTACTGAATCCTGATGGACTGATAGATATATGTACTACTGAGGACGATTTTGCTCTGTAGTCCTTCAGCACGTTTATCCCCTCCTTTTTGAGTAGGCTAAATCACTTGTTTCTAGGTACTCAATACACGCAGGGTACATGTAAATGCATAATACACGTCCTTGCATCTTTAAACCGGAAAATCGGAGAAAGGCAAGGCTACTGCCATGATAAAGTTCCGGCACTCGATACCTATATTAAGAGGCAACAACTCAAGCTGAGCTACCCACTGAAAATATTGAAAGAACCCAAGCAAACGATCTTAGCCAATGCCTCTGGATTACCCCCAACTCATCCTTCTACTTGCGTCGGGTCTCCTCGCCCTTTATGGCGTCTATCGCTTCGCTCGTCTCTTGTTCACTGAGCTCACTTCACCTTTACGCAAGCTGCGCGGACCAGAAAGCCACAGCTGGATATACGGGAATTTCAAAGATACCTGGAACGACGTGAGCCTCTTTTGACAGACCTGTCTACCTTCTGTCCTAACCAATATGCTCGGATTCCTAGCATGGACCCATAACTTCAACAAGCATCCAAGAGCAGTGGTTCGAGAAATATGGCCCCACAGTTGCTCATAACCATTTCTTCAATGTGAGTGACGTCCTCCCGTAATCATTCACTATCTTGGTTACCTCTACTTCGCGGTAGATCCATCGACGATTTGAGACTATTGACACGAAAGCCGTCCAGCATATCCTAAAGCACAATGAAATCTACCATAAACCTGAGGGTATGCGATACATCCTGAACAGAGTCCTTGGCCATAGTTCGTGCATGGTCTTGACTGGCTATTCGAGACTGCTGATAATCGTGTGTGACAGGTGTCCTCATCACAGAAGGAGACAAGCATAGGCTTCAGGTGAGTTAGCATTTACCTCTCTTTGCATAACAAACACTCAATTGACTCCAACAACTCCAGCGTAAAGTCATGGTAAATTTATCGTCCACCAATCTCGCAACCTCTGATTCCTAAGTCTCTCACTTCTTCGACTATGCTACTACATATTCAGAATCCAGCATTTGGTCCAAGCCAAATACGCGAACTCACCGAAACATTCATCGTCAAGTCCATCCAGGTACCGACTCTCCTCCTCAATTCAAAAAGGCTCTTCATTGAACGCTGTTATTTTTCGTTTCTTTTCATATAGCTCCGTGATATTTGGGCCGCCCAACTCTCCCGCCAAGACGGTTCCGCCGAGTTCGACGCCGTATCATGGCTAAGCAAAGCGACGCTGGACATCATCGGCTCTACCGGTTCGTTCTTCATCTCTCTCGTATCCAACCGTGCGGAACGCTAAGTAGTCGATATTCAGGATTCGACTATAATTTCAACGCTTTGAACGACGAAGGTTCTGTTAGTGAGCTTGATGAAGCCTTTTCCACACTTTTCCGTACACCACCTGGAGTATTCACCCCTTGGAGGATCCTACAAGCCAGCATACCGATCCTTCGTATCTTCGTAAGTCCTCAATCACTCAAAGTCACGAAAGATCTCCTAATGTCAGCCCACCAATACCTTCGACACTTTAGCCAGAGTTTATGGATACAGCTATGTCTTCCGCCATCGCCACAACAAAGCGTATGGGACGTGAGTTTTTAGCTAAGAGCAAGGCCTACTACACGGGTACCGGCGAGAAGGGAGAAAAATGGGGCGAAGGCGGACGGGATCTCCTTTCATTGCTGGTCAGGTCGAATTTGAGCACGGAATCGGAGGTCGCGAAAGAGCATAGGATGGACGATGATGATGTCGTAGCGCGTACGCCTCTGCGTTCCTAAATTGTCAGCTGCGATTGAACTGATCTTGATTCCTTTCCTTTAGAGGTCCCGACGTTCCTAATAGCCGGACACGAAACAACAAGGTATGCCACTCATTTCCCCGGGTCATACCCACTAAGTTACCCAATTCTCCTCTCTTTTATCCAACAGCATATCAACAACCTGGGCCCTTTACGCCCTCGCTCAAAACCCCTTTATCCAAGCTCGACTACGTGAGGAGCTCCTCTTGGTCCCGACCGAGAGTCCCACAATGGACGAGCTCAATGCTCTTCCGTACCTCGACGCTTTCGTGCGTGAGGTCCTCCGGCTGTGCCCACCCGTGGTGAGAGTCACGCGCGTTGCGACGAAGGACGATACGATTCCTCTCTGTAATCCTGTGACGAATGTGGATGGGGATGTTCTGGAGGAATTATCGTAAGCGCTTCATTAGGTTTCAATCCCTTACTTGTCGGTATTGATTGATTGTTGTCTTCTTTGCTGTTGTCGATCATGATCATCATGGTGTAGAATCAAGAAAGGTCAATTGATAGGCATCCATATCGCCGCCATCAACAGAAACAAGGCGTTGTGGGGTGAAGATGCTGAGGAGTTCAAGTAAGTTCATACAACACTTGTCATGCGTTAGCACTACCTAATCCCGCGAATACTCTATCATACATCCTATAGACCTGAACGATGGCAACAAATGCCTGCTGCTGTCTCCACGGTTCCGGGAGTTTGGGGTAACTTACTCACCTTCCTCGGTGGTCCGCGCGCTTGTATCGGTTGGCGATTTTCTCTTGTCGAGTGAGTATTGATTAGTATTACTCCCCCTCCCTCCCTCTCCTTTCTATGCCTCACAACCACCGCGTACACTCCTCGTTCGAGCACCTCACTGATGACACTCTGACAGAATGAAATCTATTCTATTCACACTTGTCCGTTCCTTTGAGTTCACACTTGCGGTTCCAAATGAGGACGTATGGGTGAAGAGGGCTGCGGGTGTACAGAGACCTACGATCAAGGGAGGACCTATTCTACTGCCTCTGATCGTCAAATCAGTTGGGAAGTCAATTTAGTACACATGGACACTCTACTACCGCGTCGTCGACGAACGTATTCAAAGCGCCAAGCAAAAACTGTTGGAAAGTCCGTTGATTATTATCACCTAAACATATAATACATAAAGGGGTCTGCTCATTCTTTACGAGGACTAGTCTGCTGATGAATGCGATGTATACGTAGTCAGAGAAAACCTCATTAGGCGTCTACCAACTTGATACGAAGAGGCAACTGAGTAACGCTCTTATCGCCTTCCTTGGATGATGGACGATGAATGACCGTCTCCCTCTTAACACTAATATTTTCGCTCGGCACTGCAAGCTCGAGTTCGAATGAGCGGAGGATCATGAACAAGAGTGCTTTCATCCTAAGAAAAGGTGAGGGTGAGTAACGTATCGTAGATCATAATCACAACATAGATGGAGTGACTTACTCGACCACAGAAAATCGCCAGCCGATACAAGCACGAGAACCACCAAGGAAACTCATTAGATGGCCCCAGACACCTGGAATAGCTGATACGGCTTCAGGAACCTTCTGCCATCGGTCCGGGCTGGAATGTTCGTGAGCTCGTACTATTTACGGCGAGAACTTACATACGTATAGTATGTAAGATGTGAAGAGGAAGAGAAGGCTTACTTGAATTGTAGTGCGTCCTCACCCCAGAGTGACTTGTCCCTATTGACACCAAGAATCGAGATGGTAACATTCTGCCCCTTCTTAATGCTATTGACAATCGTGATACATATCACAATCAATGCATGTTTCATCAGACTCACTTTGCTCAAGGCGCGGGAAAAAGGGAAAAATGCGACTTACAGCAAATCATGGTGGACAGTTCCATCCGAATCGGTGATAGGGTGGCTCAAGGGCAAAACGTCGTCTTGTACCGCCATACGAGAGACCGAGGCGACTGGAGAGTAAAGTCGTAAGGTCTCACGCACGACGGCGTCGAGGTAGGGGAGTTCGTTCAGTTGGTCCATGGTGGGGGTGTCCGTCGGGATGCTTAAGAGCTCTTGACGAAGCTTGGATTGAATTTCTGGGTATTGGGTCAGTGCATGCAGTGCCCATGTTGTTGACGTGCTAGTGACAGAGAAAGAAGAGTATAAGTTCGATTGCGAGATGGGAAAGCTGGAAGGAAGGAGTCTTTCACCTGGTAGTTTCATGACCGGCTACTATAAAAGTAGGAACCTCTATATGATCCCTTGTTAGATGGAGGTAGGTAAATTGGAATATGTAAGTACATACGTGCAATCACATCCTGGTCCAACATGCGCTGGTTCTCCGGCAATTCCGTGCTCAAATTCGACTTGACCAACAAAGAAAGTAAATCACGAGCACGCAAGTCCTCTGCTTTCTCTCCAGTGCCTTGGTGATAGGCTTTGCTATTTTGCAAAAACTCATTTCCTAGTCGGTCCATTGATTGTCTTGCTCTTACTATTGAAGCTGGGCGGAATGACGGCTAGAAGGATTGTGATGATGGATCATCTACTGAGATATCATGCTACGAGGATTCGAGTAATACTTACCAGCAGACGCAAAATTGGGAAAGTGGCTTGTAGGATACGCCAGGGGTTTGCGAATCCACGTCCGCCACGGAATAGGCTCGAGAATGCTTTGTCAAGCTCATTCTCTTCACCTCTGTCGTTTAAGGCGTTGAAGTCATAATGAAAACCTGAGTTAAAGTTAGAAGCAGACTGAAGGAGATTATCCCATATACAAACCGGCAAGTCCAATCACGTCTAACGTAGCTTTGCTTAGCCAATTGTAGGCGTCGATAGTGGCAATGCCGTTCTGCTTCTGGACCTGAGACACCCAGACATCACGAAGCTATGCACGTTTCGTTATCAGCTCTTCAAGACAGTGATTGACGGGGACGTACTTGGGCGGATTTCTCCACGAAAACTTCAGTAAGTTCCCGTATCTGGCCAGGTCCAAATGCAGGATTCTAAAGGACAGAGTTATTGTGCGCTTCATACTAGGATAGGTCGCCATTTACCATGACCTTACGCTGTGCAAGGTAAAGTGTGAATATCGGTTGGATATTACATATTCGAATCTCACTTACCTGCATTCTGTGCTGAGCATCCTCGGCGAAGAGAATACCTGCAGAGATAGCACATCGTTGGCTTGGAGGGTATCGACGAACAGATTTTACTACGAACCCTCGCCCAGGAGATTGCTTGCCAGATATCTAGTGGCTGGCAGCTTGTGATACAGGTTCTCGTGGTTCACGATGTGCTGTATAGTCTTGGTATCTTTAGTATAAAGTTGATCGACCTACCAGTGGAAATGAACGGTCTTCAGACGTATAGAGGCGCCGGGAGGCTTACCAAGAGGAACCCTTTAGCCCTGAATGAAGGACCATAGGTTTCGAACCACTGCTCCGGTATGCACATAGTCGATGGTCCGCCCGTCTACGATCACGTTCAGGACGCAGACTGCAAGAACGTACACGTACTACCAGCACTTACATTAGTTCCAAGGACCTTTATATGTCCTAACACGATATTACTCCCACTCGGTGGCCCAGAGAGTTTGTGCAATGGAGAGAAGAATGCAACGCGGAGAAAACGAATGAAAGAGTAGAAACCATATAATACAAGGCCTGCAGCTACAGGCGTTACTAGCTGTAAGAAGGAATGCATTGAGTGACTTGCTTTGACTTTGAAATTCAGGTACTTATATATGCCCACTGACAATGATCAGGCCTCTTCAGGCCTCCAATCACAGCTGTTCAGAATCAGGTAAAGGTTGTCAAAACCGTCGGAAATTCCCGATCCGTCGGGCGGTAAAACCTGGAAAAACTGGGACTCTTCCGATCACGTGATATGTCCGTGACTTGTCACTGCTTGTATGACTCATCACAAACTTGCACTTCAACCACTACTACGTTGTCTATGGTACTACGATTATGATATCTTATGGCTGCTCTCGCGCCTTCTGGCAGCAATTCTTCAGACTATTTTGACTCGGACGATTCATCATTTCTTGAGGCTTTGGGTAAAGCTGTCCTTCCTGGCGATGTTGGGTATGAGGGTTCGGTCAGGAGCCAACAAGAAGATACGCTTTCAACTCGGAAAGCTCTAAAGCGTCCACGTGAAGACCTGGAAGAAGAAGAAACCACTGTAAACACGCATATACGAAACGATACAGAGGACGAAATTTACGGCCCTTCTCATTTTGGTGATTTTGGGGAGTATATGCGCCGAAAACGTGCCAAACTACAGATTCAGAATACTGGGATAGCGGAAGATGAAACATTGCAAAAGGAAGCGCAGATATTTCATGGGGTGTCTATCTACGTGAGTCTTGTGGAAATTCCTGCTTTACTCCGCTTATGTACGTATGACCAGATAAACGGGTGGACGATTCCGTCAATACAGGACTTGCGACAACTTATCGTACGCCATGGAGGTGTATTCCAGCCTTATCTGGACAAGAAGGCACTCGTGTACGCCTTAATCCTTGCTCCTTCCCAGAAATCTCCTCAATTTAACCTGTACTTGCAGAACTCACATTGTAACGTGCTCCCTCACTCCCGCAAAAATGCAGGAATTCAAGCACATGAGAGTGGTCACACCAGAATGGCTCGTCGACAGTGCGAAACAGGGCATGTTGCTTCCGTGGACAGACTACATTTTCCGACCCAGTGATCGCTCGGAGAGCTGGCAAGGGGCCAAAACTAGCCAGAGGGATCTCTTTGAGAAAGGATTCGCGTCAAAAACACGTTCTCCACTTCCGACGTTCACTATGAATGCTCCAATATCGGTTAGTCCGCGGAAGAAGTCTCCATCGAAATCTATCCTTCTGAACAAGAAATTCTCGACCGCGAGCTCTTCGACTACCAGTACACTCTCCAAGCAACCTGCAGAGGTGAAATCATCCGAAATCGCCCAGCCCAAGCTTATTGGAGACGCACCTACCGTCCCAGCTCAAACGACAGTTGAAACACAAAACCCGCCTTCCAAAAGTGCTCAAATGTCAATGAAGAAAACAGTACAGACGAGGTCATCAACAGACGGGCCTTCTACAAAACTACCCTTAAAAGCCAATCCTGTCTACACTACGGATCCTAAAACCAATACAGAGGCATCCCACGTCCCCGCCTATGCCTCGCATACATCCAACCCTCTCGCCCAGCGCGTGATGAACAATCCGCAATGGCGCAATGCGCATACATCCATCGCTCCGGACTTCATCGGGGAATATTATAAGAATTCCCGGTTGCATCATCTATCGACGTGGAAGGCGGAGCTGAAGGAACTTCTGAGGGAAGCACAAGAGAGGGCGGAGGGTGGTGTCGGGGATCTCGAAGATGGTCAGCTGGTTACTGGTAAGGTGACTGCGGAGGATGACGGTGGGCTGAGTATGCGCGGGGCAGACTTCGTTCTCCGGTCACCCACGAAAGGAGCATCCAGTTACGGCGGCGGGGTTATGGGTAAGAATAAGGGAAAGGAGAAGGCTGTAGAGCAGGATCGAGTGATCATGCACTGCGACTTTGATTGTTTTTTTGTCTCTGCTGGGTTGGTGAATAGGCCTCAATTAAAGGGGAAACCTGTCGTTGTGTGTCATTCGCAAGATGCTCAAGGTGGTAATGCGAGTACGAGCGAGATCGCTAGCGCTAGTTATGAGGCTAGGTCGTTTGGAATTAAGAATGGGATGAGGTGGGTTGTTCAATAGGTTTGTAAGAGGATTTTCTAATTCAGTTCGGCAGTCTTCAACAAGCCAGGAAACTATGTCCTACCATCGTTACCATCCCGTATGAGTTCGAACTGTAGGTGCCCTTCACTACTATGTTGGTTACATTTCGTGTCTGATTCCTTCTCACGACAGATACAAGCAATTCTCATTACAGTTCTACACTGTCTTGATGACCCATGCGGATGATCTTCAAGCGGTTTCTGTAGACGAAGCTCTTATCGACGTCAGCTCCGCCGTGAATCGTTTACGTGACAAAGCACCTCCAAGTACCTCAATTGTACGCCTATACGATCCTGCCAAGGAACTGGCAGAAATGATTCGTGATCAAGTAAGGAAAGCAACGGGATGTGAAGGTGAGTAGACCAATTCAATCGTTATAGCGTGTCCAGCAATTTTAAGAAATTCTCTTTCCAGTCAGTATTGGCATCTCACACAACATCCTCCTCGCGCGCCTCGCCACCCGTCGTGCAAAACCCGCCTCTTCATACCATCTCGTACATGCAGAGGTGGACACTTTCCTGGCGCCGCTGGACGTCGCTGATCTACATGGCTTCGGGTGGTCCGCGAAGCAGAAAGTCTTGGACAAATTCGGTACTTCGACGTTGGGTGAACTCGTTGGGAAAAGCAAGAGCACTTTGTCTGAGGTTCTCGGCAAGACAACTGGCGAGACGCTTTATAACGCTATTCGTGGGGTTGACGAGAAGAAGTTGGAGAGCGATAAGAAGAGGAAGTCGGTTTCGTGTGATATTAATGTCAGTGTTCATTTTCGTTTGTGATGGTTGGTATGTGAATTCTGAGCGGTGTTTTTGCAGTATGGAATTCGGTTTGAGAATACTGAGCAAGTGGAGACGTTCATATATCAGATGGCGAAGGAGGTTACGAGAAGGTTGAATGAGATTCAAGTACTTGGGCGGTCGATTACTTTGAAGGTTATGAAGAAGGATCCAACTGCACCTGTTGAACCGCCAAAGGCAAGTACCTCTTATATACAGTGTAGGATAGCTGATGAATTTCGTTTTCTTTTCCGTTACAGTTCATGGGACATGGTGCCTGCGACGTGTTCAACAAACAGATGGCTTTCGCAGGTCCCAATGGTCGTGCAAGCAGTGACGACAAAGTGATCGGCGATCATGCCTGGCGTCTTTTGAAATCATTCAACTTTGATCCCAAGGAATTACGTGGGTTGGGAATTCAGATTCAGAAGCTCGAGCCTGCTTCAGGCGCAGTGTTCGTTGAACCGGGTCAAGCTAGGCTGCCTTTTCAGAAGATCAACCGTGGAGAGGGGTCGTCGAAGGGTGGTGACCTGATTCAGGCACCTCCTCTTCCAACTCCTAGCCCTAGGGAAGCTGAACCAGTCAAGGCGGTCACAAACGGGCCTAGTAAAGTGGACGGTGATATCAACTCTACCGACTCTCGTCCATCGAGGCCTCTAGTTGATCTTCCTGCGTTCTCGCAGGTCGATAAGTCCGTGTTTGATGCACTACCAGAGGACGTTCGACAGGAACTTGAGAACGAATACAAACGACGCTCGGCTTCTCCCTTTCCTGGACCTCAACCTGTCGCCGCTTTGCCTAGGCCCTCACCACGACAAGCAGCTTTTCCCAAGAAGTCTTTCTTCCCGCCTCGTGCTCGCGCTGGTGCACCTGCGAAACTTACGTTTCCGTTTCCAAGAAAACCGTTCAACAGATTCAACACCAACGCAAATTCCAACTTCAAGCGAATAGCTCAACAGTTAGCTCCCCGAAACAGGTCTTCGATATCCCCTAGGAAGAACAACCCCTTCACGAAGCTCCCAGGGTTGGCGTCGTGGAAGGTTGCCGATAGCGAACTGCGCAAGCTCGACATCGACCCGGAGGTGTTCAATATACTCCCGCGTAATATTCAGCGAGAGCAAATTACGGCCGCGAGGATGCTCAAAACTATGGGGAAAATACCTGAAAAGTCAGAAGAACGGGTTGTCCTTCGACCTCGCTCGCTTTCACCTGGGGTGTTGTTCATCCAGCCACCGCCAAAGGCACGTCATGTTCAACCTCCGGTGTTGAAGCAACAAGGCCCAGGCAAAGGGGAGAAGTTATATTTTACTGAAACGGATGATATTCAGCGGGTTATTGAGCAATGGGTAACTAGATTTCGGAATTTCCCTCCGAATGAGAAGGATGTGGAGTTTTTCGCAAAGTGGTTGGTTAAGAGTGTTGATCGGGCTGAGGCGACGGATGAAGGGCTCGTTAGGGCTGTTTCAGTTGTGAAGTGGTGGTTGGTGCTGTTGAAAAGGTTCTGGGCGAAGTATGAGTGGGGATACGACGAGTATGATCCGGAGGATGAGAAGGCTGGGAAGGTTGGTGAGGCTTGGTGGATGGCGTTTCGGGATGTGAAGGCTCGGATGGACGAGGTGGCTAAGAAGCGATTTGGAGGGAAATTGTCGTTGAGATGATCTATTTGTGTAACTGTGTGTTGCTGATGTATTCTAATTTTTGTGTAGCCGTACTTGTGAGATGTATTCAAATCTGCGTTTGTTGAACAAGCGATTGTCGTAAGCTCGCTACTACGAAGCTCAGTAACTTTGTACGTGGTGGCGTATTACCCATGTTTGAAGCTGTTGTGCAGAAGAGGCCTACCTACGAGCTTTATCAAGAATTTCCGGAGACGCTTTATGCATTCATGATTCCCCTCTCTCATTTGGTCTTCTCACATGTGCTTGTGTCTCGATCCTCTTTTCTATCCATGATTTCCCACAGCTTTCCCTGTCCATTGGTGAAGTAGAATTCGGGTAGATGGCTTCTGCTGTTATCTTCTGAACTATATTGAGAAGTCTGGAGATTGACTTTTTCTGCCTAAGAGAGGGAGGAAGGATGGGTATGAAGGCAAGTTGCCAGGGTATACAGGAAGCTGGAGCTACGTCGGCTCATAGGATCAATGCAAGAGTATTTGTGGATGATGTCGATGCTAAGGAGACAGATATGCATGCATTGGCTGCAGTGGATAATGGACATGGCTTCTCTGAGGATGTGATAGGGGATCAAGATTGGAGAGATGGACAGGTAGCATTGATTGCACTGGAGGCAAATAGAAGGACAGTGAGAATTCTACTGCCATGAAGTCCGGTGGGCTGGTACAGTAGCATGAGTTTGTGTGGGTAATCTATGTCCGAGTCATGCAGAGAACTCATTCACTTTCCTTCTAACAACATGGCACCAGAGATGCCATCAAGCCTCAGGACCCTCCTGACCATGTCTCAGTGGAGCCTCAAGGTCTCACCTTAGCACTTTATAAATACATGCACAGGCTGGGCCATTGACTTTGAATCATTTGGTAGCCAATATTGATGTACTCCAATTGACTTGGAACAGCTAGTAGCAGGCAACAACTTCCGTTTGGCAACCATCCAATGATCATCATTCCACACTCATTCTTAAAAAAGCTTGTCAACCACATGACTATAAGTAACATCTTACTGCGGCATGGAGCATAGGTATTATTAGGTCACCATGCCAGATAGAGACTATAAATTCTCCTCAAGGGGATAACAGAGATCATCTACCTGGAATACAACTGGGCCCTCTAGTCTCTAAATACCAGTCAGTGAGACATTGCCTTTGCTTTATGATCTATCCTTCAATCCACCTGCTGCTAGGCCAAATATCCCTCTATTTACCAGGATGTCCTCAGCCAATGGGAGTACAATTCCAGGTTCAAGCCTTTCCTTGGGTGTAGATATATCTAGAAGTTTTGATGGGTTGTTCTATGGATATGCCATTGCCACTGTGTATGATTACAAAAACACATCTTTCCAATCATCAAACACTGACCCATGTTTCCAACAGACTTTTTGGTGTCACTATTGTCCAAGTCTGGGTCTATGTCAACACCAATCATGATAAATGGCCTTTGAGGTGCCTTGTATGACTTCTTCCAACTCCATCAAACAGAGGCTGATTGTACTTGTATATATTGATTAATGGTTGGTGGATGATAGGTTGGGTTGCTCTTGTAAGTGTCCAGATCAGCTTAGTTTGTAAGTTTCTTGTTCTCAATCAGTTATATGTTACAGTCTTGCAGACTTTGCCACAACATGTATGGACACTGCAGCCCTCCATTATTACTTTGTAAGGCTTTTCAAGTAGGAGCATACTAGATCACCACTCTCTGATTATATGCAATATGCAGATATCAAACTTTGGAAACCTACACAACCTGACAACAATCTCCATGTATGTGGAATCTCTGCTTTATCTTGTTCAATCATTCTTTCTTTGAAACCTACTCCACATTCTAATGCTGCTTCAATTATATTAGATTTATAGTAGTTGAAGTCTTCTTGAAGATCTTTATTACATTTTGTGTTGAAATTTTTTTTGCATCTCGTGTATATTTGAGTAAGTCATTAATGTTTTTATCTTTCTGTGTTGTTTTCCCAATCATGCTCTAACCCTCTGTTATATTCTGTCTAGTTGGTGGATTTCATTGGATAATCCCAGGTCTCATTGTAAGTCCCACATGAAGTACTTCCTACTTCTTCTGACAAGCATCTGACACTGGCTGGAATTATAGGCATTGAGTGCAACAGGTGCTCTGTGTGAGTGCAAGGAACCTAGCACACAATAAATTGCAGAGCTGACCATGAAACCAGCTGGTGGAATAGGCAGTGCTATTGACCTGTACAAGGATGGATTGGAGTTCAGTGTGCTTGAAAACAGACAGGAAGTGAGTTATGAATTC